>VWZK01014617.1:0-10211 GCA_013396935.1 Baryphthengus martii
CCTTTAGCCTTTCTAACGTTCTCCCTGCATTTAGACCAATGGGAGTCACTCTAACTCATTAGAAATCAAAAGTAAGATAGATAAAAATTGACACAATGGATGCAAAACTAGTACATAACTTCCCTTCAGTAAAATGGTATAGAAGACAGGCAGACCAAAGAAACAAAAGAATAAGGATAAACTGTTCCAGTCTCAATTAAAAAATCTCAGGCTTCAATGACTGCAAGGAATCGGGTAAAGGCTTCAATGGAAAGAAAGCAACTGCACAACTCCATGAAGAAACAGTGGTATTTAGCAAAGGAAACAGAACCCACTCCGTATGTGTTGCTTGGTAAATTGCTGTCTGCCTCTCAGAATTCTTCCAGGCCAGTATCCATGAAGCCAGATTTCAGGAAGGCAGCTTCACTTGAATAAGAGAGAAATTAGCAAGATACCAACATGCTCATAAAAAAAAACAACCCCCCAACACATTATTGTAAACAGCATGAATAAAAGTGTGTTTGCTGTTGTAGACACTGTTTAATACGCAAAGCAACTTTAGATCTTTTAATTGAACACATTATGATAAAAGCAGAGTAAGTTCTCCCACCAACAGCTTCAATTGCTGTCTCTAGCTGCCCCATTATACCTTTGTCTGAAAAGTGTTACCTCTGCTACAAAAAAAAATAAATAACGCAAACAAAAAAATATTACCAATAAAGTCAGGAATACAGTAAGTCAGTGGAAAGGCAATTAATTTTTGTGTAAAACGGCAACACTTCACCAGCCATATAGTCCCCATTGTCACCTGAGTCAGTTATGTTTGCGGCAAGCAACTGTGTGTTAACTATAGATATAAATAAGCTATAAACAATAAAAAGCAAGTTCTATCTTAACCCTTAACAACTCAGTCTCTGGAAATTAAATTAGTTCAGTAACTATGCTTTAGAAAAGACTCTCCAAAAAGCTGTATCAGTTTGTTAGCGGAGGTGCTAATTTAGAACAAAGCACCTCCGCTAACAAACTGTTTCCAGATTACAGAATCCAATGCATTAAATTTATAAACTGCCCTATAACAACATGCTTTTACCCACTACCTTTAAGCGATTTAAAAAAAAAAAAAGGCGTGATAAAGAGAAATGCTCTCATTTTCAAAATACCCCTGAAGAAAAAATGATAACACGTATACACAATGCCATTAGTAACACAATTTTTAATTAACATTGGATGTTTAAACGCATTTTAAAGCAACTAACAGTGACTACTTTCAGGACAAGAAATACTTCAACAGTATTTAAAATCAATCTATTCAAAGCACTTTTTACCTTTTCTGACACTGTAATACAGTGATGACTAGAATCTTGAATGCTCTGAATTGCATATATAAGAAAGAAGTGTAACTACAAGATCAAAAACCTACATGAAATCATGGCTCCACAGTCAGGTATTGAAATGACAGAACAAAACCAAAGCTGTCCATGGAAATTTAAGGCGGCTTTTTTTCAGCCGGGAGTTTCTCACATGATAATCAGTAAGAATCTTACCATATGCAACACTGCAACAATACAAGTCAGTTTACCTGGGATTTTCAAGTACAGTATTTCAAGGCTAGAGGAAGAGGGGATGTACTATGAATTCGTTAGTAGGATCCAACACTTGTAATTTCAAAAGGGCCCAGAGATGGTGTGATTTACTAGGTCTGCAAGCTCATTTAGGAACATGCGAATAATTTTTTCTATGTTCCTTGGAAGACTTGAGACTCAAGCTTGAGGAAAACTAAAGCCATTGACTTCACTTACCAAGAAACAGAGCATGTCCCAACCTTTCTAATAGAGCTGCTCATATGAGACACAGCAGAACTTCATAAAGCAGTGCTATTCAACTTTTAGGACACTGACTATTTTCAAGAAGCTTATATACTGCTATGATGGGGATAAAAGAAATACTAAAATGCTAAGAAATAGCTGAGAAACAACTCTTTCAGTAACTTTTCCAGCTACATTCATACGAAAAAGTCAACTCTTCCCCAATACCATTTCAAAAGGATGCAGTACATTGATACATGTTCACCAAAGGTATGATTTTCTTTCCATTTAGAATAGTGGAGAAATCATATCTTAGTGCAGGAGGAAAGAGAGCCTGGGCTGTCTGGACCATTGTCACTACCATGGAATCTTGTCAAAGTCTCTCCTGACTCCAAGGGACCAAGGTTGAGCTTGGGCTGATTAACTTAATCTCTATAGGAGGTGAGGGAGAACAATATTTTTGTCATGCCATGAAAGCCTGCCATGAAACAAATCAAAGCACACTAACATCACGTTTTCTCCTCCTTCATCCTACAAACCATTTTGAGCAGCTGTCACTTAGTTTCTCATTCAGCAGCAAGCAAAACTGAAGAAAATGTGTTTTCTAAAAAAGAAAAGCTAATGGAAGGCTATGTTTAACTTGCACCGGACTTCTACATGACTTTTTCTCCCCCAGTATGTTTCATGAAAGCATTTTTCCAGCATCCAATTAGAAAAAAAAAAAAGCACTACTTCCTTGGAAATCTGCATGAACTAAGAGACTTAATATCTGGTGCGTGTGTATGCGTATATGTTATACACACACACACACACACATAACCAGTGGTTCAAAAGCCATGCCTGCGCTTCACTTCCCAGAAGTCCCTGCTGGATCACAGAGTCAATTTCTGAAGAATTACAGAAATACATACAGGTAAATAGTTATTTGAAAACAGATGCTTGTTACAAGCTATGGTCATTTTATAAGTGAACATATTTATCTAGCCTCAGAAACTTCTAAGGGAATTAAGAAAACAGTTATATCTTTCGTGGTATTCAAATAAAACGCACCACCACTGAAGTAAACTCCATTATTAGAGTTAATTAGATTCTGAATTACAGATAAGCAATTCGATTTAGAAAAGGAAAAAACCACCAGTTGTCATTAAGAAAGGTCTAACAGCAGGAAGTGAGTGTCAGTTACACATCTCAAACTACCAACCCTTAAAAGTAATGAAAAAAAAAATCTGACCTATCACCTTCATTTTGATTCATATTTTAAAAAAATCTTTGCTTTGCAAGAGAAATAAAGAAAAAACTGCAACAGGCACACACACTCTTACACTTGAGAAATTCCAAGTAGTTCATGATGCAAGGCTCTACGCTTAAGGCAGTCTTCAAAGACAACAAGCAAAGCGGTATCTCATCTAATAGTAGGGTGTAAAGCACACTCAAAACTCCCCTTACTTGCTTTGGTCAAGACAACACGTTGGATGACCTGAAGAAAATACAGAACTGAACTTCCTCTCTTTTGAATCACTGTAGGTCAACTTCAAGATCCTATCACATTCGAATGTTTGGAGTTTCCTTTCTTGCTCCATTCAATTTGGATTTAAGAGACAAGCATGTGAACTGGCTCCTTCTTAATTTTTTCCTTTTTCTACCTACCGAACTATGACATGACAAATAACTCTTATATAATCTTAGCTCACTGAGAAACCTCTTAATACAATTTATTCTTTGGAAGATGACATTTTGGTTTAACAGATTCATTTAAAAGTCATTTTTTATAAATGAGGGTGCAGGTTGAAAGATAACTATGTCACTTACAACATCATTGACCATACCTCTTTTTTTGTATCTATTGATGTAAGAAAATAAGAACACAGCAGAATACTAACAGAATCAAACCAAAACCATCTATGAATAGACAGGTTGTTCATTTTGAAAACCAATATGAAAGTTCATGGCTGTCAAGAAGAGAAAAAAAAATCAGAAAGAGTTGTGGAACAGTTCTAAATTCTCACAAGTTTTTTCTACGCAAAAGTTAACCATAACAACTGAAAATCTTCTGATGATCCTACAATCTGATTTGCTCTGGTTCCAAATACTGTTCAATATAATAAATGTCAAAAACATCTTGACTTTTAATGATCAAAATGCCAAAGTCATCAATAAGTATGGCAGAGACAGCAGCAAGATCTTAAGCTTACACATGTTGTCCCATCTTTAGAATGAATTTGCTGCTTTCTATGAAAAGGGAAATGCATACCTTTAAATGTCTTAAAAGAGAAATGTGGCTGACATCTTCAGTTCTGTCAAGAGTCAACAACCAACACACTGTATTCTGAACTAGTTGAAATACAAACATAAAGGTGACGGTAAGAGGATGACTATGACATACCCCAATTTAACTTCTTTTCCTTGACACACCACAGTAACAGTGCTTGAATTTGCAGATTTGGCACAGAGATGTTGGAGCAGCTACTTTCATCAAAAGTAAATAGAGGATGCCAATAGATCGACATAACTGTAATTGAGAAAAGACCAAAAGCACGAGCTGGAATTTGATTTGCTCTTTCCACTGATTTTTTTCCAATGCGTTTTAATTTCATCCAATATATCTCCTGCTACTAATCATGGTACCTGCCCCTCTACCTTGAAAAACCATAAAAGGAAGGTAAATTTTAAAAGGCATCTATTTTAAGTACTACTGCTACCGCATGTAGCACGAGGGCAGTAGCTGTATTAGATAATGATTTAAAAAAACAGAAACAAGATGCTGTTGCAGCAGACCTGTGGCATCACTCTTGACGGACACGGACCTGAGGATTGTTGTAGATCAGCCTTAACAGCTGTCTGATTGTAAAAATGAAATTCCAAAATGAATCTCTGGCACTTACAAGTTTTATTACAGAATAATAATCTGCTGAGAAAAAAATACACTTGAAATTACGGCACACATTGGGAATTATTTTTTCGTTTAATTCTTAGGGCTCCATCACAATGACACCAGATGTAACCAACTAGTTCGGTGGTCTTTCGAAAGTATATTGATACGCACACTTGAAATCGTGATTTCATGCCCAAATAAACCGCATATCTTCAAGGAGTAAAACTGAACTGCTGCTTGGCTACGTTTGACTATATATAGTAACAATCTTTCATAATCCAAATTATCTGTATCACTGCCATACTCATGAAAAATAGTTACATTCCATCTACTACTATTATTCTATGCCAATTCTCAATTTGGAGAGTTATACACTAATTAAGCAACTTCTTAAGTGAAGTCATCATGAGGGAAAACCTAGTGCGTAAGAACTCCTTCTAGCTCCTGATCATTTTGCAAGCTTTTCCGAGCTTCTTCGAGATCTTTTCCCAAGCAAAACAGATAGTTCGAACTTGCTGGTTTGAATCTTGTGGATGTTTTGTTGGGGTTTTTTTACCTCCTTCCAAATAAGAGTTCACCTTCACTTGAAAGGTATTACATGTCACTCAAAAATGCTGGGATTAAGGGCACCCTGATGAAGTTTGCTGACGACACAAAAATAAATGGGGTAGCTGACACTCTAGAAGGGAGAGGCACCCTCCAGGAGGATCTGGACAGGCTGGAGGAGTGGGCTAGCACAAACCTTATGAAGTTCAGTGGGGACAAGTGTAGGGTCTTGCATCTGGGAACACATAACCCAGGAATGCAGCTCAGATTGGCATCCACCTGGCTGGAGAGCAGCCCTGTGGAAAGGGACCTGGGGGTCTCGGTGGACAGCANGACTCTACAGGGACCGCTTTCCCTATTGTATTTCTTTTTTAAATTCAGATACAACTGCAATTCATAGTTATCATTTAGAATGGAAAATATCTAACAGTAGTTTATCTTTTTGTCCATTTTGTGCAGGTATTCTATGGTTGAATTTCCTCACACCACCAGTTTTAAAGATTTTTCTCTTTGTCCGTTTCTTTTTTTTGGTTCTAACCAGATCTGATGTTATAGGACAAATGACATAAACATTATGCAGCTCAGCACAGATATCATATCCTTCAGAAGGTTCCATTTTCTGAGACAACATTAATAGCTACAGCTGAGTAAGCAATTTGTACACATGGTACACGTGTAATCATTGTGTGCTTAACTAGCACTGCTGCAAATAGATTGTTACACTGATTCAAGAACTTCACTGGTGCTTTGAAACCAAAACTAGAAAAAGACAGAAGACCAGTCAGTTTTCACAGCACGGGTATTTTCTCAAAAGCTTGAGAATTGTCAAACTATGGAACAGCCCATATGGAATTCCACAGAAGGGACCTCAAAAGGTGATCTGGTCTAACTCTTCATGACAAAGGGAGCCTAGATGAGATTATCTAGCAACTGGGCCCTGTCCAATCGTTATCTTGAAAACCTGCAGCAAAAGGAACTACCACGTCCCTGGGGAGGCTGCTGCAGCAATTGACAGTTCACACTCTAAAAAATTTCTTTCTTATATAGATACAAACCCTCTACTGGTGCAAGCTGTATGAACTGCCCCTTGTCTGCTCCTTGTGAAGAAAGAGTCTCTCTCCTCTTTGTAGATGCCCTTTAAGTACTGGAATATCATGACGAGGTCCCAGTGAGCCTTCTGTTCTCCAGGGAGACTCCGTCGGTCTTCCCTTACAAAGCAGGTTCTCCAGCCCTTCAATCATCTTTTCAACCCTCCTTTAGACCCTCTCCAGTATGCTGGTGTCTTTTTTGAATCAGAACTGGACACAGTACTGCAGATGCAGCCTGACGAGCACTGAGCAGGTTGATCTTTCTCTGCCAGTAATGGCCCTGCGGATTCAAGCTCAGGATCTGATTTGTCTTTGTTGCTGCAGCAGTGCTCCACTGACTTGCCATCAGCTGGCTGCCCACCAGGCCAGCAAGGTTGTGGCCCAGCCACAGAGATCCAAGTCTGTACTGAGCTCTTTGGTTACGTCATCCCAAGTACAAGACTTCGCACTTGTCTCTTAAACTTCATACTTACTAATCTTACTTGCCCACTGCTTCAGCCTGTCCAGGTCCCCCTGCAAGATGGCTCTCCCTTCTGAAGAGGCCACCTCACTGTTCACTTTAATGTCATCAGCAATCTTGGTGAGGGTGCTTTCAATCCTATCATCCAGATCATTCATGAAGATGTTGAACAGCATGAGGCCCAGTATCCATCCCTTGAAGACCTCATCTGTGATAAGGCTGCCAGCCTGAGTGAAAACTATTAACCACCAGGAGATCTTTTGAGATGTTTTTATAATAGTATATTTGATGTCTCACCAAAAATAATGCTAGTTCAACTACAAATTAGCAAACTTTATGTAGATAATTCCTTGTGCCATTTTGGCCTTATCACACAGGATATAGAAATATCCTCATCATAGTTCCTCCTAACAAAATTCAGAGTAGGAAATGGTTAATTTCACAGCATTGAAAACAAAAACTCCTACCAGTTATTCTGAAGCTTAGAGTACTTCAATTAAATTTGCAGGGTTTCTTATTTTATAGGAAAATGTACATCAATACTTCGTATTTTATATAAAAAATACATATATATGATGAAAAAGTACCATGGATGTACTGAACACAAATCTTTTATTTCTGGCCAGTTCGTTTACTTAATGATGATAAAAAGTGATTCATGAAACTTTCCACAGAAAGGCTTTTCTGGAAACTCGAGAAGCATACCTTCAGAAATAAAATAGCTGCACACATATTTGCTAAGGTAGAAAAACACTACCTACTCAACACATAAGGTTAAGAAGGAGATTTCAGAGAACTAATGAACTTTATTTATGACAACCCTCTAAGCAAATAGGAACAGCCTCCTGCTATAGTACTAAACATTATTAGCTGAGCATTGGACACTATAGTATGTAAGTTTAAATACAGCTTAAAATGCAAACGTCTTCATTTTAACAGCTTCATATACATGCACAACAGACCTTAGGCAGTACTGAACTTTTTCCACAAAAAAAGCATTAAATTTCACTAAGTTTTTCTTAACTTGTCTCCAATTTTCCTCCCTAGAAAACAGAATAAATCCCAACCACAGTCTATGCAAAGTTAGAGACTGAGTAATGTTCTGAATTTTCAAGTTTCCATGCTACTAAAAGAGTTAAGACATTGTAAAAATCTATTATACTGAAGCAAAGTAATTTCTAGGCTCATGTACTAATACATACTAATACATAGAGAAACCGATTTTTTTACGTAAAAGCAGCATCCTGCAGTCTATGTTAGTTTCCCCTATTTATTTATTGGAATATCTGTAACTAAAGAAAATGCAACTCTACCTCAAAATACTTCAGAATCTGAAAGCAATGGCTTACATTAAAATAACACAGTTTAACATTATAACATACGAAGGAAGCGTCAAACACTCACATCTTCCTTTCAACTTAATTTAAAAAAAAATAAATAAAATCACCTTGTGGAGGTTTTCTTTGTCACTGATACTTGCCACGTATGCTTCAAGCTTGATGTCTGTTTTTTAAACACAACACAGTACCACTGGTGAAATTTCCCTACCTCTTCAAAAGAGTACAAACAGTAGCTTGCCTCCACACCAAACCCACAGACCAGGACGGAGGCAGGGGGAAATACTTCCTTATTTTGGATAAAGTAAATAGAAATTCAAGAGTCTCAAAAAGCCTGAAGAAATCAAGAAACCCTGACTTAAGTCATCATAGGTCAAATAAACAGTTCTGACCCCAAATCATCTTTAGTTACTGTCTAATTTATCTGTCCATTTTCCAAACCTTGTATTTATATCTCACAGACAACCAAGATTTCCTTCTACACTAAAAGCATTTTTTTTGTTCTTGTACCCTATTACCATCCCATAAGTGAAATCTATTTTGTGTTCTGCAGTTAGGAATATTCAAAAGTACAAAATCAGTCTGATACTGCACTGATGTTCCCTATTTGTTGATTTTTTGTTTACTAAGTAGAAGAAAAGAGGATCATATGGCACACCAACTTGTATTTCAACTTCTCTGTCTTTTCAGGTGAGATTTGATTGGTATTCAAACAGGAAAAAGTATTTAGACTGAATGATTGACTTTCCAGAGTGTCAAACAGACAGTTATTTCTTAAAAAACTATTAAGAATTAATCAATTTATGGAAGGCAAATATCCACTGCACAAGTCTAAGAATTCAGTGAAGAGTCTATGAATAGATAGGATTAGGATTAATGACAAAAATACTCTTGGCATCTGCCCAGTTAGTCATTCCTCTACCTATCAGAACTTCATTACTAGTTCCATTTCTTCTGCATCAGAAATGAAACAAATTTACTAATCAGAACAGTGAAGAACACAAAATCTTGATAACAGACATCACACTTTATTAAAAAGGTTAAGTGATTCCTGTGTTTTGCAGGAAACATAGGTTTCTTGTCCTGGTTTGAGTCAGAACAGAACAATTCTGTACAATGATTTTTACTTTTCAGCTCAGTTCCTTCAACTAACTGCACTTTCTGAAGTTAGCAGCATGTTTTCGCAGGCAGTGCTGGCTTCTAGCAGTGGCAACACTCAATGTTTAGAGTTAGTACCAGGGAGTGGTGTGCAGACCCAGGCCGCTGCTGGATCCTGCGTACCACGTTGGCGGGTGCAGAAAGTAAAAGGCTGCACCTGCAGGGAGGAGCGGACAGACGGGGGCCCTTAAACTGACCCAAGGGGTGCTCCATCCTATGGATGCCATACTCAGCTGCTGAGGGCCCTGGTTTCGTTGTTCTCGGCTCGGGGGCTCTTGCTCTGGGTCCTTGCTCAGATTCTTCCTCCTTCCCTCAACGGATGGGATCCAAAGAGGACTCTGTTCATTCTGCCTTAGATCCTGATTAGAGTGTTCCTGAATCCAGCACCAGAACCCAGCTCCTGAACTCAGTTCCCACCTGCTGCTGGGCCCTATCTGGGACTTTCCCGGTGCCTGCTCCACAACATCAGTGGTCATAGTGATGTACTCGCCATTGGGGGTTTTGGGTTCAATACTGGGTATATGTTTGTACATATTCCATTTTATTATTATTATTTTCCTTTTCATTAAAGCTGTTCTAATTTCCTTTTCTAATTGGTAAGTCTCTCGTTCTTACTCATTTTCTCTTCTCCTTTGGGGACGGAGGGGGTTTAATAGAGTGTCTGTTAGGTTTTGGGGCTGCCCTGACCATAAATCATGACACTTGTCCAACTGAAGCATGAGCTCTTTTGGTTAACATTGCTTCCACTTTCTTCTAGATAAAGAAAGGAGGCTTGACCAATAAAACAGCTCATTTCTAGAGACCTAGAATGGCTAAGCTGCACTCCATTATACCTGAAAATCACTTTTTATCATGATGCAATTCTGAGGCAAGTTCTACAGGAGATTGTCTACAGTATAAGCTTCCCCTCTTTGTTGGAAGCTCAAACAGAATCACAAATGTCTTTGGTTGGAAGAGATCTTCAAG
>VWZK01014624.1:11615-38602 GCA_013396935.1 Baryphthengus martii
ACAGGCAAATGAGAGAGTTCTGGTTTTCAGACTATGTAGACTATGGAGGCATTTGAGAATTTTACGAGAGTACTTTTTTAAACTCTTCATGTACATTTCTGTGGTATTTGATACAGTGACCTTTTAAATGGTTTCACGTCTAAGCAGATTTGTAGTTCCAATGCAGGTAGCACATTTTTGTTTACTACTTGGAAGTTAAATGATACTGACTTATGAAACAGCTGTGGTAGTTATTGTTTTTGTGTTCTATACCTGAAGGTGAACTGAATTCAGCTTTATATTTCTGCACAGTCTCTTAGATTATATGTCACCATTAGAATAGTATTGCACTTTTCATAATATCTAGCTTAAATGCACAACTCTGCCATTAATATTTAAGCATATTTGCTGATCTGAAGCAATATGTTCTGCATAAACAAAGTGTCTTTGTCTATTAGTTCTTTCAATTAAAAAAATGATTCTTGGCTTTTACGATGAAATGGACCTGGAATAATTTTTTTTTCTGTTGAAGTTATAACATATTTGATTACATAGTGGGCATTTTCTTAGCTCATTTTCCTCTGACCACATCCAAAGCACAGGGTATATTTTTCAAACAGAAAGCCATATTTTCCTGTTTTGCTTGTTATTTTACATTTGCAAAATATGTTTATGTGCATCTTAAACCAATGAAGACTCATCATTATGCTCATGTAATTCCTGATCTAAAACTCTTTGAAAGTAGGAGTGTGTAACTGATATTTGAATGAGGATCCAGTCTGCTAATCTGCATTTCATTAATTCGTCTGGCTCTGGAAATCCCCATGCCATTTCTTAAGTTTTAAGTATGCACATGCTTTGTCATGTAGCATTTCACATACAAACCTATTCTTTATTAAGATATTACTATTATGGAATTGTTAAAACTCACATTTGCTGATTAACTTGCTCATGTGCATTAAGAAACATAACATAAACCTCAAGGTATGTACAGAATTAATTAGGCTGGTGTTCTGATATTACAGGCACCAATTCCCTCTTAAGAAGACACACGGTACCAAACAGTCTGTGCAGCCCTTCGATTACAAATCAAAAAAAAACCACCTGATGATTGCACTCATGTTTGCTATGTCACACATTTATATTTAGGTATGTCCATTGCAGATTTCTTTGCAGTCTGCCACCAGTAAGAAAACTGTCATTGTAACCTGATGACTGGTGACAGAATGTGACTGAAACTTGGGTCTTTAGATCAAGTAATGTTTGCTGTCACTGCTCCAACCGAGGAACCTATAGCCATAGCTGCAGTAAAAGCTTCTCTGTGTATGGGGCTGTATAAATTTCTCTGTCATCCTACTGCATATTTCACACCTGTTTAATCTGTTATTTTTGAAAAGACTCTGCAAAACTAGTCATAGAAGGAAGTGGTCTGCCTTGGGCCAATATGATTTCTGGTGTTGTGTAGTATTTACTAAGTGCAATTGAAAAATAGAAAACATGAGCCAAGTTACTTGGTTTAGTGTGGACGTCTGCATGCATCTCTTCCTAATAAGCACATGTTGTGCTTGATGCATACAAAGCACTCCTTTTCTAGCACTGCATCAGATCCCTCTCCCTGCCTGCTTGCTTAGCTTTGCTTTTCCTCCACATTGCAGAGCTCAAACGTAGGAAGTCAGGCATTAGGAATCCTACATTTGCCTCTTTTTCTGTTATTGCAGTTATTGCTTACGTGATTTTATCTCTCTGCTAGCCTTGAGAAGGAAAAAAAAAAAACAACACAAAGTAAGATAAGCAGCACCAATTCCTATAAGACAAAAACTTCTATGGCTCAGTCATGGGAGGGTAAGATGTGTAGTCACTGGTTTTGCTGCAAACTTCAGGCATCATTTTGGAGAAACTATTAGCCTCAGTCATAGACAACTCTGTTATTAAATGTTATTAGTGGTTGTAAAGGGCACTTAAATTGTTGGGTTAACATTTAGAAAATACTTTAAAATTTGGCTAAGATTTCCAGTTGTCTAATGAGTTAGACACCCATTTTAAATATGAAGTTAATGGGTAAAGGATGTCCGGATATTGTGAATGGCTTTGAAAAATCACAGCTGTTATAATCAATACATTAGGAAAGCATATACAACAGTGTGTATACATAGATCAGCCTGACAAATGAAGAACTGTGACTTCAACTCCAGGAACTGGATTGAAGCCCCAGTGTAAACAGTTTGGTCAGTGGTCTTTCCTTCCTTGTCACAATCATGGCAAAAATCAACCTGTGCCATCTAACAGCGTTGTATCTGGCTGCAACTTGTTTTCGTTTTGCTTTTTCACTTTTTGTGGATTGAAATGTTAAAACTTGCAGCAATACATTTCTCTTCCTATGAAAGCAATGAGCAAGCACTTTCACTTGTCATACTTTTCATTGGATCTTAACAACCTTGGTGGTGACTGGCAAAAGGTATTGTCCTAATTTTGGATCTGATGTGAGGAAAAATGAACAGCTTTGTACAATTTTTAACAGATTTTTTCCCTTTATTGTTACACATTTGAAGTCTCAAGACTTTTTCGCTACAGGAGAAACAGAACTAGAGTAGTATTAATCAGTTGTATTGTATTAATTCTTTTCTGTAATGAATGTAATGCCATGTGAATTCTTGAGCAAATAAATGGATGTGCAAGCCAAAGGTCAGCAGTTATGCATAGTTATAAATAAAAGCACACTGAATCCACATGTAGCATCATAAATTATCTGGTGATAATTCTTGTAACACATGTGAGGTCAAGATGACTTTCTTGGGCAGCAAGATGAACAGAAGCTTTTCATCTTCAACATAGTGGAGGAACAGGAGGACTAGCAGGCAAGACTACTGAGTGCAGGTGGCAAGTGGTCCTAAGTTCATCTGAAACCTACCAACATCATCACCGAAAAGGGCCACTCTTAAGCTTGTCTGGCCATGCCCTTTGTGCCCTCAAGCTGTTTATTAAAAAAAAATAAATCAGGTAAAATTCTTTTGCAATATGTGCGGTGTTTGCAGCTCATATAATATATTTGTGTGCTTAATGTTGAGTCTGATATATAGTGCAATGAGTCTTCAATACTGTGCTGTATGCATGAGTGTAGTTACTGTTTTGAATTAGTATAATGGTGCGTATGTTTTTTGTTATACAGCAGTGTCTGGGCTGCAAGGCTGCATGTTCATTGGTATTTAATTGAATGCAACGATTTTGCTGCATGCAGCTTCAGAAGGTCACACCTCCCTGTGCTAAGTAAACATTGTGTTGCATGCTGTGTTAATAGCAAGTAGATCAGAGGACTGAAATACTTCATATCAGCAGTGGACCTGAATCCAAACTCTGGTCCCAGTCCTCTCCATGAAGTCTTTCAGGCTGAACAATTTGGAAGAGATTCCAGATCTGGGGCCTGAACTTTTTTAATTGTGAAAACCAAATCCATTTATGCTAATATCCAAAGCTTCTGGAGAGGAGATGATGAAAATCCAGATTTTAGAGCTGGGTTTGAGTCCAATGCTAAACAATATGACTGAAGTTCAGTTGATGTAGTGTTTCTTTCAACTGATCTGTATTCTTTGCAGAAATCCACTGTCAGCGAGCATCACTGCAAAAAAAAGGATGGAAGACATTGAAAAGGAAGAATGTTTCCCCTGTGATTTTTGAAGGTGGATAGGTAACGTGTTATCTGCAGTGAATTCTATATTCAGTCTCCTTAACATGCTCTCTTGCTTGGAAGGTGAGTGTAGTTCACCCTTGCTTTCAGCTATATGGGCTCTGGATGTGGGATAGTGCTTAGAGGATGCTGTGTAGGGGATGGCAGAACACACGTACCTTCACCACAATCTGGATACACTGTATGTAGGAAGGAGTGTGAATGAGAATCCTCTTTCCTTGTGCATGGTTACTTCAGGGTCAAAGCTGGGGGAAGCACAGGGTGCTAACTATTGCTCCATTCATCAGGAAGCGGGATTCTCAAAAGCGGAAGTGGACACCTTTATAATTCCTATAGCACATCTCTAAAGTGGGGCAACAACAGCTATAGTACCTGATACTGTCAGAGAATTATTTACATCTGCTAGTTTAGCTGTCATTAGCACAGAAACAAGTTAGAATAAATGGAGTTTTGTATGCTTAACATTGAAATCTGTCATTTTCAATGTAGATTTAGTGAGGAAAATGTTATCTAGTATTTGGATTAATTTGATGAATATATGGTAATGCAAAGCTGAATGAGAGTAATTAAGTGAGCTCCCTCATTCCACTTGCCTTTGCGAGAAATCAGAGCCTCTCAGGGGAAGGGAAAGGTGAAGAGATGAAAGCCAAATGGTCAGGGAAGCAGTTACAGGTATAGCTGTACCCTAGGTTTTCAGAAAGCTGTGACTCCACACAGTTCTGCAGAAGCAGAAAGACTGAGGCAGCGTGACCTTAACGTGTTTTAAATGCAAATCATAATGGAAGTGTAATAACTACTAGAAACAGACTATCAAGTTATTCTGCTAATAGCACCTAGCAGCTTGATTACAAAAAGAAATGAAGGCATAAGGAATTTGAGTGTCTTTTCTCTGACATGTTGAGTCACACCAGACAGTTCATCACCACTGAGCAGTTCTTTTTGACAAATACAGCTTATGTATTTATAAAGTGTCAAAGTGTCATATATCTTATGGGGTTATTCAAAGAGCCAGTGTTAGATATTTAATCCTCAAAAAAAAAAATAAAAAAAAAGGTTTTGTAAATATCTTATCTTCAAAGTCCTGTTTTGGACATGAAGCCAGTTAGAGGTTAGAGAACAACGTTCATTCGACTAAATTTTTTCATTTTGCTTTTGTAAAGTTTCCCATGCCTTCCATTGAAATATCTGCTACAGGATACTCTTTGAGAGAGAAGATAATTTAGTAAATAACCAGAGTCTGCATCCACTTTAGAGGTTACTATGATCCTGATTTAGCAACAGAAGACAGTTATAATTTCTCTCTCTCCATCTCCCTGGCCACTACTAGGAAAAACAGATACCAGGTTGAGTGGAAGAAAGCCTGAAACTCACAAAAGAATTTAAAGGATTGAGCTACCTAACAAACCTAAACCTATAAGTACATTTTCCTTTAGTTTTTGTTGTCATTGAGCTTTTTTGTGACAGATGGAGGGCTGTGCAGAAGGAGGCTTGTCTTCAATATCAATGTTTTTTATACCCCCACTTTATGTTCATAAAAGCTGCAACCAGTATTTTAAGAGGTTTCCTCTTTGAAAGGTACCTCAAATTTTGGACCAAGATTGTTGGAGTCTAAATAATGGTTAATAGCAGATATATACGAAAGTGTTCTCAGCAATGGCAGAGCAGCTCTATACCTCTTTGTCATCTCCTGTTGGTGGCATACCTTCGCCATAGCTATACGGAAAAAATGGATATGTTTGCTCCACTTTTGCTAAGCACAAAACTGACTCTGTGTGCATGGAGTATGAAGAGATATATCTAAATAAGGTATGCTACTGGATAAATAATTTCACCCTACTTTTCTAAAAATAAGACCATTGTTCAGAACTGCTGTATTAGATGAAGTCATCAAGATCAGGTAGACTTCTCTGTTACTGGTGAATGAAGTAGTTTCTGAAACGTTTACGTTTTAAAAAAGGTACAGATTGTACTGGAATTGCCTCAAATATTCCTTAAAGTCAGATAATATTGAGAACAGAGTTGTCATTGAACACACAATGGATAAAAAGTTACTTTGGCAGTAAAAGCGAAAGAGTCCTCTCAAGTGCATTGTCTTCTGTTAGCAGATTCATGTAAGTCTCATACTGATGCAGAAGCATTCAGAATAACAGCTATTGGATAGATTGCATACTACATACCTAATAGCATGAGATACTGTATGCATAACAGTTGCCAAAGCCAACTCTTTTACTGTGCAGTTTACTTAGTAAAACAAAAATGAGATGGGCCAGCTTCCTTTCATTTTCTGCTTGTAGATTTTCTACTCATGAGAAAACTGTCTCAAGAAACAAAATGAGGAGCTGAGGGGAAGAAAAGGAGGAGTCATCATGTCCTTGCTCTACGAGTGACAACAGCTTGTGCGCCACATCTGCCGATGTCACCTTATTCCACAAACCTTTTCTTCCAGGCTTTCCATCACATACGTGTTCAGGACAGACTTCATTTCAGTCAGGCTGGTGTGACAAATAGCATCACTTGGTCCCTGTGCCACTTTCTGAGCGAGTTCCCCCACAGGGGTACTCCCTGCATGGTAATCTGAATTCACGGCAGAAGGCACATCCGCGCCACGCAGTTAGCCTCCCCTCCTCTTCTCGTCCATACTCTCTGTTCTGTTTTCCTTAGCTACTTTTCCAGCCTTACATCTGCTTGACATGGCCAAATTGCCAGTTGGTGTTTGAAGTTCTGTAAACAATAATATACAGGTTTAGTCTTTAGAGCTTGTGAATTTCCTTGCTTCAGACAGTATACACTCATTTTGTCTGTTTTACAAATGACCAAATAATATTTCAATTATTAAATGGATTTCTAAAAATGTATTTTTGGTCTCTGTGTTTTTTCTTTTCCTGAAGAAAGTTATTTTTATGTTTAGTATAGACTTTGTTTCTCCTCAGCAAATACTGGTACAACATTGGTAATGATTTATAAATTATAAAAAATGGGCAGGAATGTAATACTATTAAGAGGCAACCGCAAGCCTTCTGTACAATTCTTCTGAATATGTCATGTTGTCATTTAAAAAGTCCAATTTTTTAATGTCGATTTTTTAAATCTGTGGAGCCCTGCAGTTTGAAGGTGGCGAATATTAACTTCAGAGAACTATAGGATATTTGAAGATACTTACAAGAGAATATTGATCAGTTTTAAGTCTTGTCATATTTAAGTCTTGTCCCATTTTAAATAAAAAACTAATCACAGTTTCTTATTCATTATTTGAGATGATTATATTTTTTTCCACATATGTTGAGCAAATCTATGCAATTTGTATGTGCCTGTCATTTCCCAGAAATATGAGTTTCACAATTATGTTTTTTAATCAATTAAGTTGTATTAATTAAAACTAGCAACAATAAAACCTAGCATCACAGTCAAAAAAATCTTTGAAAATACAAGAAGAGAGGATGTTTTCACGTGATGGGGTTTCATAGAGGAATAGAATTGAGCTTCCTGAGTGGGCTAATTTATATAACAGTCAGAGTAAATATGACTAAAGCTATGAAAAATATCAGGGCATTAGTCTTTTTAAAGTAACAAAATGGCAGTGTAAAATGTCTTTTTTTCTGTCTCAGAGAGAAGTGAAGACACTTTAAAGCAGAATAGGTTAGCCTTGGAAAATGCATATGGGTAATTTTTCACTGGATGCATCTGCATACTGAAATTATATTCAAAATACACAACATGTTTTGTGCCAAGAAAATGACTCTACAGTATAACCATCTGCAAAGCAGAAAATACTCTTGGACAGATTTGGAAACCAGCATGTGGTCTCTACTGTAAACAGTGCAGTAGCTAATTTTACAAGAGATCAAGATATCTCTACACTGGTATTTATCTGAGCTGAGCTAATGAAACAGCATGTGGCTTAGAAAGGTGTAATGTGTGTCTGTGTCAACTTTCTTACTGAAAGTGAAGCAAATGTAGTCACATCCAACTTTTCCAAACTCTGTACAACCTTACCATGCAAATAGGTCCAGAACATCTGCTTTTGCCTTCCTTAGACAAGTGTTTGCAAGCAAAAGTAACAGCACTCTCAATTTAGCAGCAATGTCTATTTCTGGGCTTGATTTCTGGCTCAGGTGCTCATGCTGCAGGGGCATTTGCAAAGTTAATTTCCTGCAAAAGAAGCTTACATCTGCCCTATGCTGCCTGGCGATGCAACCCAGAAAGATGTCTTTAGAATGCCTTTTTCACATCATCAGGCTACCTGTGTAAAGACGCCTCCTCCCGAAATGATCTAGAATATTCTGAACAGAGAAATCTAGAAACCTTCCCTTGGAAAAAGCATGTTTCAGTGCAGTCGCAGACATTCAGCCATCCTTTTACTTCTTTTCATCAGATACTTCTTCAAGACTGTTTAACTCCCAAGTGAGAAATGTATTATGCCTTTTGTTGCAAAAGTTGCTGCTAGGGCGCTCTGACCTTGCCTAGGCAGAATGATCTATGAATACCTTTTCTGAAGTTCCTGGTATTGTCACCAAAAGCATTGTTAACTTAGACCCTGCAGTTGCTTAAGTACATTCAGTATATATAAAATTTCAAAAACCAAAGTTAAAAAAATTGTCAAATTCAAGTTCAGAGGTCCTGCCTCATCTGACATGTATCTCAACAAGCTGTCACCTTCCCCATGTCCTCCTCCTCACGTCCAGTCTTCTTGCAGACTTTAAGAACCACCAAGTTCAGTAAAACCAAGATATTTTATTAAAAGGAAGGCAGGTGGCTGGAAAACCTATAGCACTTTGTTACTGAGTGAAATGATGTGTATACTGGCTTTTCAGCTGCTTAGTGCTTTCCCTGCTCTGCGGAGGCAGGGCATACAAACAGTACAAGGCTGCCTTGCCAACCATCGGCCCTGGGCTTCAGCCTTTTCAGATGGTGCATTTTCTCTCCTGCACTCAAGTGGCAGTTTTGATCAACAAGCTCCTTGAGTCAGATGGGTCTATATGTCTGATTATCAGGAGCTGGCAGGCAGGAGAGGTAGTAGCAAAACCACTACAAATCTCAGCCCTGCACCAGAAAAATAACAAGCTTGTAAAACGTTTCTTGTGAGGTGCAGCGGCCTGAAAATTCCCCCTTCTTTCTACCAGCTGCCTCTTGCTGCTAGAGTGAGAAGATGTTGGAGTAAGAGAAAGGAAAGTAGCGATGAATTTATCCCTCAAGCACAGTTCACTTCTCTGAAATGCAAATGCTTTTTGTGAGAGGCAAAATCCATGAGAGATCTCAATGTACTAATCAGACTACCAGCAAAGACAAAGAGGAGGAAGTGCTGGTGATGCCTCTGTGTCTTGCAGTCAAAATGCTTGGAGAGTTCAGACACACCTTGTAAAGTAAGAGGCATGGGTCTGGGAGACAGCAGTAGGCTGGGGACTGCCACAGGCCTGGAATTCCCACTCCATTGTCTCCAAAAGGTTTGGTTTGGTGCAAGAAAGGGAGAGGAAACTGCAAGTTTTAGCTTAATAGTAAGATTGAGCTGTATATATCTCATACAGCAAGGCTGTTGTATGTATAACATAGTGTCTGTTTTCTTTTCCTGAGTCAAAGAAAAGCATTTTGGTGGAGAAGAAGAATATTTTTTTTTTTTTTTTTTCTGATTACATTTTCAGGTGTAACCTATGTCTCGATATCATGATGATCACTGTATATGATCCTTGCTGTGCTGTATTTCTCAGATGCATCAGGGCTGCTCTTTTAAACAGACTGATTTTTACTTGCTCTGTAACAAATGTTAGTTAAAACACTTGCTTGGAATCAAAGAAGCATTGTGGTAAATGTGGGAACTAAATACAAGATATGAACTGTGAAATGGAATGCTGTTGTAGCTGTAATGGTCTGAGGGCATATGCAAGGCAGGGTTTGTAGTGAGAGGCAATTTTATTAGATAAGCAGATGTAGTTGAAAAAAAAAAAGACACACTGTGGAACAAACTCTCATGTAGACTTGAAGAATGTATTGCATGTGTGAAAGCTTTTTTGACTATCTCTTCCTATAAATCTCATGCTTCTTCAGAATAACAGGACTTTAAACCTGTTACAAGGCCTGTTCCACCCTACAACCGCTCACCCCCCAGGAATAATAAACTCATGTGATTCTTCCAGGGAATTAGAAATTTGCCTGGAACTATATGTAAAAGCACCCTAGGCAAAACTATATAGTGATTACTGATTGCCACTGTATAAATCGATGACATTTGCTGAACCATTATATGTTGAATGCTGGTACATATACAATATTTCTCTCCTAACGCAGTTGTTGATTCTGTACATTCACCTGATGTGTAGTTAAAATATGATCCTGCACATGGCATACAATCAAAATAATTTATGTTTTTATCAAAGTGACATTTTAAGGTTTTGATTATTTTGGCTGTTCCTTAGCTTATAGCTAATTGTGGCCCATTCTAGTTTGGGGTTTCTTTGTTGTTGTTTTTTTTTTCATAAAACACATGCTATTTGCACAGTTTTAGGTCTAAACATAATATGCTGTTAATTTCAATCTATATTTAAAAAAGTTAAACAAGATTTGGAGTCACCTTTACTTATTTCTGTGCAACCATTCTGTCTAGTGGTATCAATGGGACAGGTCTATTACAGCATTGTAGCTAATGGTTACAGGAGGTCTCTGAGTGCACAGAGCAAATTCTAAATACTGACTTGATTGACTATTCAGATAATAAGTTGTTAAACACTGAAAGGATCTATACGATTTGTTTGTAGCAGTATTACTTCAAGAGTTTCAAGTAGTATATAGTTAACCTCCTATGAGAAAATATGAATTCAAATGAGTTTTCAACATTCATTTCTTTCATTTGAGCTGAGTACAATGGCAAGAATGAAGTAATAGAAAACTGAAGCAAAATGTTAATGACATTAATTACAATGCTTACAATACAAAAAAAAAGGGTCACAAAGAAATTATTCAGATAGTATCAAACAAATATAAATTAAAATTTTGTTCTTCTTATGTATCGCATGCAACAGGAATATTACCAGGAATATTTTAGGGTTCTAATATTATCTAAAACCAGGTGGTTTTGCTCTGGTTGGAAAAGTGCATGTATAACTGTGTGAGAAAAATGATAGTTACTATCCCTTACATTAGAAGAATTTTTATTTTTTTTAAAGATGTAAAGCGATGTTGATTAAAGACCATGTCTTATGATCAGATTCCTCACGGTTTAATAAAATACAAAAATGAGTCTTGGAAGAAGGTATTAAGACAAATATTCCAATTTACGATGAGAAAAGGTCTTTTTAATAGTACAAGAAAACATTTTTATCCTTTATAGTTCTCAAGATACTCTTCCTTATACCAATATTGACTATTTACTGCTGTCTACATTTTAGACATTTTTACATTCAATCTACATTTGAATGGCACCTGTTTCAGCCTTGAGAAGAGAGCTAACTGACCCGCTTTCTATTCTCATTTGCAAACAGAAATACAATCTGAAGCTGTTCTCTTCCTGTACATTCCAAGTATAATGAAGAAACCCACAATTTCATTTTCCATAAAGTTTTTTTTCTGTCTCTTCAGGGAAGCAATCAGTCGTGTTTGTGAAGCTGTGCCTGGTGCCAAAGGAGCCTTCAAGAAACGAAAGGTATTTGTCTTTTCTTGTAGTGTAGTTGACTGTATTTGCTTAGTTCAACACTGAAGAGACAAGGCACAGCAGGCAGGTGACTTTAAAGCAGTTTTGAGAATTGCAGATCATCAATCATTTAAAGTATTGGCTGTTTTGACCCACCGTATTTTGCCTCTTGCCCTTTTGGTCAGAAACAGCTTTTATAGGCATCTAAAAGCACGAGTACATCTGGGAAAAAGATTGTGGCTTGCCTTTCTGTTCTTGTTGTAGAAACCCCCTTCTTTTTCTTTTCTTTCTTTTGTAGATTGCAGATGGAAAGCTTAAAACAAACAAAAAGGGATGCTTTTTTCATAAAATGCATTAATAAATTGTGGAAATAAGTGCTGGAAGCTATTGCAGAAGCCAAAAATACATATAGTTTTGAAAGTGATTAGATTTGTTCTTGGAGCTTAGGTCTACTGGTGACAATTGATGAGTATGAAAATCAGTGATTTCTGGAAATTAAGACAACATACAAGGTGATCCTCTATTCCCTATCGTCTTTCCGTAAACACCTGTGGCCGATACTCAGTGACCAGCACTGATGGCGAGTCCAGTGGCATTGACCTGACATGGTTATCTCCATGCTTTTATTCTCATTTTTTTGATAGGATCTGCAGGCAAGGAGTGGAGGAAGCCTTGGCTCAGCTCCCACGCTGATGGCCCTCAAAGAGTCTCGCACTGCCTGCTCTTCCAGGGGCCTGCTAGCAAAGCTGGGACTTAATGCTAAGTCTAAGAGAAGGAGCATAAAACTCAGTTAATGATAGCCCTTGTGTGTATTGTTTGGTGCAGGAGGAGAATGGTGAGGTAAAGGAAAAGGAAAAGGTCTGCCTACTTCCTCAGCTGCTCTACTATTTAGTCAGAATCCTAGCAGAAAAGGATGGGAAATGCCATTTGTTTGCAATGGAGAATCTTCCCCTCATAAATAAAGCATATGCGACAACATATGTCACAGCATAATTGAAAATTGTCTCAGAAATTAAGGTTGCAGTTTTCCCACCATCACCACCATATTTATCTCAGTGGCATTTTTAGGTTCTCTGACTTCTGGTTTTAAACCTGAAAATAAAAAGTAAAAAGTTGTTTCCTTGGAAAGCAAAAATGGCACAAAAGATCATTGGAAAAGTTGTCTAAATAGAGCCCCAAGTGCCTAGTAAGACATCTTACTGTATTATTGGTTGAGAAGCAACGCTGCTTATCAGTTATTGATAAGCAGTGTTTTAAAAATAAGTGTACTGTCCAAGAGGAAAATTTGCCGAGCAACAGAATTTCAGATAAATATTAAAGACACACATCTTTTGCCAATCTGTACCTTCATTGTGTTTTTGCCATTAGCAGCTTATGACTAAACACTGGTTACAGTGACGTGTACTTCTTGAGGCCAAGTTTTCCCACTTTATTCACATTGTAGGCAGGTGATCCTTAGGTATAAGCTGGGAATCATGAAGTTTAAGGAAAGAAAAGAAACAAGAATTTTCAGAAGGGCTTATTTTAAAGAGAAACTGGTGAAGTACTAGCTCTTGACATAACAAAGTTAAAATAGTGCACCACAAATGCTACATATGAACAGTCAGTAGGTAGTATATTTTTCATCAATTATACAGAAGGAAAAGAAGCTAAAACTGAATATATGTAAGCTTTAAGGACTAAAGATGCACAAGTGCATCCATACTTCTAGGGACAAAACTTTCCAAGTTTGCAGGCAGCTTAGAACTAATGCAAATACAGTGGCAGAAGAACTCTGCTTCCAGTCATAGCTTTGCTTTTATATTCTGATGACTGGCATAAATATTCAACAGTGCAAATACAGCAAGTGGAAGAACTTGGTCTATTATTGCTGGGCAGCCTGTGTACAGGCTGTGATTACCTAAGTAAGGTGGCTCTCATGCAGCTGTATGGTTCCTCACAACTGTCAAAGGTGAGAAGTTTTTTAATTTTGCTTGGGCAGCATAACTTGTATCGCTACAAAACCTTCTAAGATCTAATGAAAGGCCTATAGAAGTTACCAATATAATTACATCCCCTTTATTACACTCCAACACTTTATACTTATTCTCTGAGTTAGGAGTAATCTTTAGATGCACGTTCTATGCCAGCATGCGGAGCCTGTGCCTGCTCTCTACCTGCTGCTAGGAAGTTCACAAGCATAATGTGTATCGATTTTTTGTGAGTATCCCATCAGTATCACTGGAGTCCCACTTTCCATGTGAGAAGAGGGTAGAGTAGTCAGTAGATGCAGAGCAAACAACAGATTTCTTTTCAGGAGTGGAAGCTGTTCTTGCAGAATAAGGACATGGCATTTTAAGATACTGAATTAAGGCATTTAATCTTAGTCTTCTCACTTGGTCCTTTGATGAAAATGAGACTTTGCTGTCTCACAAAACTATTTTGTTTAGGTCAAGAGTAGATGAATACCTACCTAGCAATTATGATTATGATAATTAGTACCACTAGTAGTAGTACTACTACTAGTAGTAGTATAAATGAGAAAGTACCTCCAGAGAAAAACAGCTATTGCAATGAAATGATCGTTGAGAAGTCGTTAATTTTTTAGAAACCTTCGAGATTACAATCAACCCTGCATACAATGAAGGCCATCCACATTTAAATAAAGAACAAAAATGTGCTCTTTTTCCTCCCCATCACAGCCACCAAGCAAAGTTCTTTCTAGCATCTTGGGAAAGAGCAATCTTCAGTTTGCAGGAATGAACATAATGCTGAATATTTCCACCACCAGCTTAAATCTAATGACTCCTGATACAAAACAGGTGAGTGTAACTGCCACATTAATTTGTAAAGCTTTTAACAAACAACCTAAGGCACAATTACTTGCCATCTGCCAAAATACTCAGTTTCTCAAAGCTATTATTCCTCAGTAACTTCTATAAAATGAATGAAAACAGGGTATAAAGCACAATAGAAGTCATAGTTTATTCCAATATTCAACACAGCTTTGATGAATTATTTTCTTCTTACTATGTTTCAGGTAGCTTCATTTTGGTCTTAAAAGACCTGCAACATGAAAGGACATTTTTTGGTCATGGGAGTTCTCGTTGGGTACACTTACAAATTTTCAGAATGTTAAAAGGGATATATTTGGAGTAAGTGTCTAAAGAACTGAATGTGGATCCCTAATTTTGTTGTCATTCTTCCCATCTTCCTCACGGAAAGGGTCATTAGGCGCTGGAATGGACTGCCCAGGGAGGTGGTGGAGTCGCCATTCCTGGAGGTGTTTGAGGAAAGCTTGGATGTGGCACTTAGTGGCATGGTCTAGCTAGGTGTTGTGGTATTAGGTCATAGGCTGGACTTGATGATCTCGGAGGTCTATTTCAGCCTCAACAATTCTGTGATTCTGTGATCTAGAGAGCCTTAAAGTGCAATACATTCCTGAGACACTGCTAGAAATACAGCCTCAGGCATTTTGCAGTGCAGTGAAAGGCTATTTTTTTAGAGTTGAGGCAGCCTTTTTCAAGGCGAGCATTTCTTCATCGTGCTGAAGGCACACACAGACTTTGGGAAATCACTGCAGTAGATTGTGAATGGTATATTAAATGAGAAAAGTACTTGCTCAGGGTATATGTAAAAAGAAAGCAGACAGACATGTAGTCACTGCTGTGCTGTAATTCGCCATGAATTACACACTGTGTTGGGGCACACAACTTTCTGGCCAGATACAGCCAGAGAGAGAAAAAATAATTCCTGCTGTCCTTAGGAGCCTCCAGATTAAAGAATACAGAAGAATGCACACATTGTCTATGAAAAAGCTTGAAGTTTATTGTTATGTTTTCATTGATATATCCTCATTCTTACCTTAACTCATAATCTTCTGAGACTGTGGAAGCTGTGTTATGGCTGGCTGCAGTAGTTTGGAACCTTGTTATGGAATATGCACAGCAGCAATTTTAATAAGGACAGTTGTCCCTGGTTAGAAGCATAAGAACTTGATGATAATTGATCTATTAAAAAAAGTGCCCAAACCTGAAAATTGCCTTGTCTTCAGCTAACATCAGGGAAGAAATGGAGTAAAAATTATTTATCCCAGGGAAGAATCCTCCCCTAGATGTTTTGGCTTTTCTCTGAGTTGACAAAACTGTTTATCTTTCACTTACATCAGTATTTCTAGAGACAGACTTGGTCTGAGTGCTGCAGGCCTGGGAAACATCTAGTTTCTCAGAGATGCTCCATCTGGCTGTGGTCTCCCTTGTTTCTTGTTTGTGCCAAGCACTCAATTTGAAAATAACCATGGCTCACAAGCTTTGCCCTTTGAGACCCCACCCAGGAAGATGGCTGTGAACTTCTGTAATAGCCTCTTTTTTCCCCAGAGGAGCTGGAAAGAAAGAAATGACAAGACAGTGTTGTTGGCCTTTGGAGTAGCAGGACAACAATTGCATGTATCCTGGCACAAACAGTTTTGTGAACATGTTAAGCAGGGATGAGTGAAAGATGATTATGGGTTTCTTTGTTTCTTTGTTTAAAATGCAGATTTGGATAGACTGAAATGCTGCTAAGCTATGAGCCAAAATTAGTGAATTATTTCACTTTATGCAATGTAGCATGTTGGTAATTTGTTATGACTTATTTGAATATTTTTGTATGATGAGGGGAGAGGAAATAACCCTACCTTCAAATAAACTGTTCAGCTGTGGAATTTTAAAAAAAAACCACAAAAAAAATCTGACATGAACTGATGATTTTAAGCACATTTCAGTTTTCTTAAAAAAAAAATATGTTCTAAGGCAATCTAATTTTTTAAAAATTCTTTATGATGCTGAATGAGAAGCTTGGGTTCTTTGAACAATTCAATATAGTGACAGTATTAAATGTGTAATAAATTTTCACTAGTTCATCGCTATTGTTAGGATCACTTCCTGATGAGTAAAAGAGAAGGAAATCCTTACTGATAAATAAGAATGGTGATTCACCACTGAACACTTACAAATTAACCACATTTTCAGAGGCTGCTGTGGGACAAGCAGTAGTCTTGAAAATGAATTACTCCAGATGAAAGAAGCACTACAAATGATTGTCCAGAGAAACCCATGTCAGGTTTTTTTTCTGTTCAAGGAAGACAGTTGCTACTTCAGGTCTTTAAGATGCAGGGTGGGGAGAACAACCCAGAGAATGTCTTTTTAGTTTCTTCTTTTTTTTCCAAAATGGTTTTCTAAAGTATGCAGTAGCCTCTCTAAAGTGAGCATTTAAGATACAAATTACTATTATACTTGGAGATACAAAACAAGGGGCCTGTCCTGTACCAGACAAATTTCTTGGGCTAGGTTCTGTGACTCAAGTGATCAAGAGAAGTTTTCTTTGAAATGACCTTTTCTTTCTTGGTTGTTACACGATTTCATTCTTAAAAGATTTCATGAGTTAGATCTCAGAATAGCAATGGAGTAGAGCTGTTCTCCGTGTATGAGAGGTTCATGATAATTTGTCTCTTCCCAGAGAAATATCGTATTAGTTCAAATTGTACATAAGTATATTGAATTTCAAATGCCCTGGTGTATTCCTGAGATTTTGTCCACAGTGTTGTGTTGTAGCTAGATTCCAAATTCTGTTTGCATATTGCAAATGTAAAATGCACATACATTTTATGTCTGAAGCATAAAATGACAGTAGATACTGAAAGCAATGCTAGGATCCTTAGCTGGTTTGTAGATCGGCATGATTTCATTGATTTGGAGGATTCATTCTCCAATAATGCTGTATGACAGATCTATACGATTTACTGGAGTTCTGAGCACATTTAACAATTTTACTGTGTCCCACTAGGCTTTAAAGAGCACTGGAGTAGATTCATTCATCATTAAGTTTATTTGTGTTACCATGCTACTCTTTGCACTCCTTGTAGGTGAAATACAGAAGTCGTTTTGATCTTGGTTTTGGATTTTCACCCCTATACAAACAACAAAAAAGTAATCAAAAAGGTAAACCGTAAGAAAACCTACCGACTCACACCTATTCTTTCTGATCCATACAGATCATAGCAAATCACCATATGCAATCTATTTCCTTTGCGTCTGGAGGTGACCCGGTAAGCATTTCTTTAAAGCTTTCCTCCACATAGATGTTGGTTTATGAGGACTGTGTGACAAAATTTATTTCATAGCTTACTGAAAGAAAAAGTAACCACAATAGCTCCTGTTTCTTGTTTCATAAATTCTTCTTGATTGTTGCTATCAAACTCTTTTTGAGGGAAATGACTGACAAGCAGTCATTAATCTTCGTGTTTGAAGGACTAAACCAAAAAGTATCAAAGGGCTGTGAGCATTCATCTAATAACTGATAAGCAGTGCCCTGTTTTTCAGAGTAATGTGGTATAGTCATATGGGTATCGTGTGAATTTTTGTCCTGACTGTTTTTTATTTTGTACTTTTTTAATGGTAATAGACTGTGTTGCAGTTATATTTATGGAAATACATGCATTTATTTTTTTTTTCTTCTTGTCTTTAAGTGTGCATTGAGAAGACTGTGCTAAATACTGCCTTCAGGTATATTCACTACACTCATGCAGCTTCAAGACAGGCTTTCAGGAAAAGCCCAGATCTTTCTGGTTTTGCAAAGCTTTCAGATACACCTACACATTTGGTACATTAAGATCAAAGGGCAGACTCCTGCTTATTGCAGTTTTCTCTGTTTTTATAAGCAGTCCATCCAAAGGCTTATTAAACATGCTTAAAATATATTTGTCATCCAGGAAGAAATGGGAGAATAATAAAAAAAGGGCATTGCTCACCTCTTACCTTAGAGATTTGAAAGCATTTTAACCTAGATTAATTGAATGAGTCTGCCTTTTCCTCCGTCATATGATTATCTGTCCTTTATTGGTCATGCAGTACAGGTAAAGCACTTTCTAGTCTGCTTTATGAGTTAATTCTCTCAGTTCAACTCTGTTAAGTTGAAGATCCTTGGCGCTTTCTCCCTTCCGTTCACTATCCTCAGAAAACATGCAAACAGCAATCTTAGTATAGGTTTGCTGAGCTCTGTTTTGTCCAAAAGGGAAAGGACACCATATCATAATAATTTGGGGAACAGAAAGTGGATCAACAGCAGCTTTGAAATACAACAGATTGCAATAGATGCTGTAAATGAACAACTCCTGAAGCGGGCAGAGGAGTGATTAGCACAGTTCCCTGCCTCCATAGGAAGATTCTTCACTCCCCATCTGCCGTCCCAAATGCTAAGTCCTGGAAACACCATTGCACACTGCCCACTGATAGAGTGATTTACCAGAAAAGAGAAGAGCAGCAGTAGAGACTGGATTTGGAGTAAAAAAGCTCTTCCAAATGTTTTAGAGAGACAAAAAATCGTGCTACTGAGTCAGTGAGCTAACAGAGAAATAAAATTGCAATGATGTAAGGGAGCCTACCAGAGATAGTGAAATTGTAAAGTGGCATTTCCAATAAGAGCGCTGCATGGTAATCTCATTCTGAGGATGGAGAGGGTAGATATATGTATCTAATAATGCTCTTGAGGCTTGTCTGAGAGAGCTAGTATCTGGCACAACTTTCAATCAAGAGCATGTTCATAAAGCAGGTGGTTCCTTTGTCCTTCGTTCACACAGAAGACAGGATGCAATGATGTGATTTGTCATAGCTTTATTAACCCATCTGAGGGTCATCTAGACATAGCTTTCATCAGCCCTTAATGACTTCCGCTTGGTGGAGGACTGCCACCACTAAACCATATCCCCCAAACACAGTTGGTCTCCAGCCCTTAAGCTCACCTCCTTGTGTGAGACTTAAAATGGATGGAGAAAGGCCATATTGAACTAAGAGTCCAGATTTATGCCCACATTTCTTCAAGATACTTCCCTTACTTTCAATTTTGAAGTTTGATTTATTTAGAAGTGAGACTTCCCCCACTTCTCACCCCATCCACTATTCTGCTCTGTATATCTGCCACACACTTGTGCCAGCAATTAGGTTTGCAACTTTCCTCCCACTCCCTAAGCGTTAATTACCTTCATCATTCACAACATATCCATCAGAGAAGTGTTGCACAGTCTTGGAGAACAGCTTAAGTCCCATATATATTTTTGCAATATTCCCCTTTGCAATGAGTCAGTTTCTGGCTGTGTCAGTACACAGAAGCTTAAAAATCTCTCCACCAAATCCTTTTACACACCATTTCAAAATATTTTTTTGTTAACTTCCAAGACTGTGTTCTGGATCTGCTATAGCTCTCTTGAGCCGCTCCTTATGATACACTAAACAATTTTCATCCATAGTCATTTCAGGTGCCTGTTTCCAGGCTGCTAGACAAGACACCTGCTTTTGGAGATGCCGAATGGAGTTACATAGAGGCAGATCTCATAAGGTCTAATAAGGCAGGTCCCTGAAGGTGGTAGTTTTTTGTTTCAGCTCTACCTCTAAATTTTAACCCTGCAATGCAATTTCTTGAGGGCAAAAATTATAGCTCATTCATACTTAGCTTCAGTCCTTGTGTATCAGGGACCGTCTTACTCCATCGGCCCAGCCCTGTATAGACTTTTGATGGGAGCCTTCTAGTTTAGCCACTGTGAAATGTGCCCATCTTAGGTCCTTAACGGCTTGAATTTGAGAGCTCTAGACAAAGTAAGAAGTAGGTGGCTCCAGTGTCTCACATCCACATTACCTATCAGATAGATCTATGATTAACTCAGGCATGAAAGTATCCATTAGCTATGTCAGTGCTGGTAAATAAAATTATTTGTGTCCTCTTTTCTGGTCCCCAAACTAAATAGCACAGTGCAATTTCATCCACACATTCATTCTTTTCCTTCCCAGTGGTCTCTTGGGATTGATGCCCAGCATGTGCTGGTCCCTCAGAGATTTTCAAGAGCATGATGTGGAAAACTAGCACAGCTTGGCAAGGGAGAGTAGCAACAATTGAACAATATGGACAACTGTGGGACAACTCTCAGGCCTTTACCTGATTCTGTTTTATGTGCTACTATAGACATAGCCACTTTTCTTGTCCCCCTTTTGATATGCATCGTTACTTTCACTCAAATCATTGCCCAGACACTATGTCACTGGGTGCTTAAGAAATTACTGAACGAAATGTTAAGGTCTACTCTTCGCTGCTCTGCATTTTTTACAGACCAGCCCCATTACTGCTGTGTCTGAGCACCTTCCAATAGTGCATTAAATGATATGACTGCACAGCTGTCACCAGAATTGTGAATGTGCTTCATCATTTCCCTTGCCCTCTTCTTAGAAAGAAAATTTCAGTAGAATAATGTGTTTTGTGTGGTGATGTGTGCTTGCACTAGAGAAAGCTAAACTAAAACAGTCTATCTTTTAACTGAATACTGACTTTTATTATGATGTTAGATCTTAACATAAATATCAGTGGTCTTTGCTTCAGGTAGGTTTATGCAACCAGCTGTAGTGTATCCTAAATATAGGACACCTGACTAGTCAGGCATGTCAGGAAATACCAGATCTAACCAGGACTTCCTGATCACATCAAGGATACATGACATTTTTCAGATGTACCAGCAGACCTCATGTTTTACGTAAGCCCCAGCCTTTGTATTTTGCCTACATAATGCTTGTGCCAGTAGCATGAGGGTGGCAGGAGAGCAAATAAAAAAACATCCCCAAAGATATCAGCCTGTTCTTCCCAGAAAATCCTCCTAGCATGTGGCAGCAGAGAGGGCTGAGAGTAGCCCATGGGCTCTGGGAGAGTGTCCCGGGATAGTGCTTGTCACAGCCAAGCAGTGGCTGAGCACCAGTGTGCCATATGGCATTGTAGTCAGCGAAGTAAATACACCTGCTTGTCACACATAAATAAACGCCATTGCTCGGCATTTCTGGGGAGCAGGGCTGTTACTCCCACACTTTCTGCCACAAAACCAGTTGATTATTCATATCCTGAACCAAAATCTCTGGGTAGTTTGAAGATGAGGACTTGTAGTTCTACCCCCTTCTAAATGATCCAAATCCTGCCAAATTTGTTTAATTGATTTTCAAAGGCCTTGGAAGAGTTTTTTAAGTTCTGCTGGAACAAATTACACTCTGAAGAAAGCGAAGTGGTGGGATCTGTACCAAAATCTGTAAACATTTTTATGGGGTTTAAGTAGTATACAACTGTAGAGCAAAACACGTTGTTTAAGACTCTACCCACAGGAATATGCACACTCTGGACTGTGATCTTTTGCTATGATTAGTGCAAAGATTTTTTGTGTTGATTGTAGATATCTTAATTTTTTGACAGGATACAACTGACTATGTTGCATATGTAGCTAAGGATCCTGTTAATCGGAGAGGTAAGTTAGAAATATATATTTGGCATCTTTTTTTCCTTTGAGAAACACGAATTATTCATAGTATAATTCAGTCAATTTTTTTTCCATGAAAAAATAAATGCAACCCAATAAAAAGATTGCCTTTGACAGAGTCATGGAAAAAATGTGTAGCAGTGAGGAGCAGTCATGTGCAAGTTCGTTCTCACACTTGTAACAGGTCTTGCCTGTAGCTCATCTCCAAATATCACTTTGATCTCTTAATCTCTTAAACACTTGCCTTACTTGGCTGTGTGAGCTTCTAGGCAACAGCTAGCTCTTAACCTACACCAAATCACTCTGCAAGAACCAAGCAGAATTAAGTCCTTCAATGAGACAGCTGAATCTGTTCTGTCTTCCTAGTAAATGACAGAATCAGATTCTTCACCAAATAGTGAGCTTTCAAGACAGATTGCTGGAGGCTGTAATCCTCTTTCTCAGTGAAGCTTTGTTCAAGGTTGTATTGCTTTATGAGTGAATGGTCAGGAACAAGGAACCTCTTGTTTGTTGTCTTCAAAGGCTAAGATCCAGCTGACATTCTCAAAAATAAGGTAAATTGCAAGAAGTGTAAATTACAGTCTGAAATAAGAGGTATAGAAAACATTCCTGCTTGTAACACAGAAAGCATCACTACATGTTAATACTAGATTCAAAGTATTATAGAATATAAGTGAGAATCCACCTTGCCATGGGCACAACTAATTCAGTAGCTTTCATATTTTGCCATCTTTAACGATTTTAGATACTTCAACAGTCTGTTGTGTCCATATGCAGAGATACCCAGACTTGAGAGTGTTAGTTCATAAATAACACTTACACTAACCATACTAATATGCTGAATATTAATGAAATACTTCGGAATCTTATGAGGAGTAGAAGGTAGGGAGATAGTCCAGTTCTTTGCCATGCTTGTTATGTTCCAACATCATGTGGTCCCCATCAGAAAGGTTCTGACTGCACAGTGCAGAGCTGCTCTCCACCCCACTTGCATTATCTGTAAGCTCCTGCTAAACCGGAGACTGATTTAGCTGTTCTGAGAGATCTCAGTGGCAATGTAGCAGCCCAGCACTGCAGACCAGATGTTTACATTGTAGGGTTTGGAGAAGCTCCGTGCTTTCTTTTCTGTTCCTGTGTGAGTGGATTTTTTATAAAAAAAAAAGGTTGGACCATGCTCCTTATGTCTAAGTTGAATTTGCTTAACCTTAGCTTCCTATCACTGTTCTTTTGTGAGTTAGTCTATCCTAGATTGAGGAGTCATCTAAGCACTTGGTATTGTCTCTCTATTGTGTATTTAGTTCAAGTAACTTCTTAATTTTCTTTAGGAAAAGTTTGACAGAGTGCACACTTTGTAGATCTCCAGCTGCAGTGCACATCCTCCATCCTTCAGATAATTTCTGTTCCTCCTTCTTTTGTTTTCCTGCATTTATTTTAAAAAGGTAGATGATGCCTGTTACTGTTTGGAGTAACCTAGTATTAATGTCAGCAATCTAGAACAGAGGCTGCACCTTCCTATTCTTACTTGCTTTTGTCCTAGTCATTAGCCAGTTTCTCATAAGCCCTTTTTGCTGCAGTGAATCACTGTTATCTCATATGAAATTATTTCATGCTGTGACCTTTAATTCTTCTGCGTTACAGCTTTCCATGGGATTTTTCCCTGGTTGTGTACGTACATCAGTGTTTTGCAGATCAGTGACTTTTTATGTGACTAGTATTATACCATATTTTTTTAAAAGGTCTAATTTACCAAAGGATCTGGGTTGCCCTCTTTCACCATTGCTGGCCATTCTGTCAATCTTTGTGTCATCTGCAAATTACTTTAGAATTGAGTTCAAATTTACATCTGCATCTAGTAAAAGTATTACTGCTGCTGTTACTGACACCAGCAATGATGCTGTAGTACAGCTTTCAGTTGCATGTTAGACTCACTTCTTTCCAAGAATGGAAAAGCTTCATGCTTTATATTCTTGATCTTGCAAGCTAAAGGCTGTCTGTCTTCTGCTGTAACATTCACAAGAAATCATCTCTGTGTGAACGAAACATTCTCATCCTTTTACAAGAAGCAAATCTCCTACCTGCTGAAAGTCCATTCATGTATCCAAGGAAACTAGTCACTTATTATGTCACCTACTGAAACTAATGACTCATGCTTCATTTCAGCTCCAGACAAGTTTAGCAGTGAGCAACATACCCTCTTTAAATCCCCAGTCAAGTTACAGAGTGCAAAAATTATAGTTTTTTTTTGATCTAACTATTTTTGGTCCATGTTCATGGAGGTAAGTCTACACCTCATCTCGGGGCTGATTGTTCACTGCTTCCAGCAGTGGTGCGGAGGGGATAAACAGCAAATATCGTGCTGCTAGCTAGGGATGTCTGCCTGTGTCATTGAACACGTAGAAGTCCTGTCTTTGGCTGCCAAATCCACTTTCAACATGCAGCTAAGGACATTTCCCCTGACTATCAGGCATTGTCTCAGCATGCTAGTCAGCACAGCAGGTGCTGTAAGGTGAGAAGAGAGCATCATTGGATCTAGGGGCAGCACTCCAGCCCAGCGCTGTGACTGGTGTCATCTCATGCTGCGTGAAGTGCTGCTGTTGCTGAGAGAGACACAGCTTGGTGCCTCAGTCAATCCATATCTGCATAATGGCAGGTTTCTTAGTCCTTTATTCTGGCCTCTTCACAAGTCTGTCCAGCAGATCATCCTCTGAGAAGTCATTGCTGAATCTCTTTGGTTTCCTTATATTGCTTTAACTAAAAGTATGTCACACAAATGTCTGCCTAACTAAAAGTATGTCACACCAACCCTTATTTGTAGGACACTGTCATCCAAAGCACTTGATTCTACTGAGCTGGACACTGAGCAGATACTAAAATGCAGTTTTAAGGTTGGGGGATTTATATTCAGATTATTAAAGCAGACAGGTGATAGAAATTGATAACTCTGAAGGAGGTCCCACTGTATTGTGGCAGGAGTTGGAAAAGTACCAGAGTTTCAAATCCAATCAAGGCTCTAACCAGTAGACTAGCACTGAATATGAAAAAATGAACCTGCCTGGGCTTTTCTGAATATCAACAGGTGTTGTTCATTCATATCTCTAGTTTCCAGCTCTTAACACCCATTTACATACCAGCAGTGTTAGGGTGAAATCTTCATAAGTTCACCTGTTTATATTGTCACATAAGATGATACCTCTGAGCCACTCTCTAATTTAAAATCAGGATGGATTTGGCTGCTCAGTCAGTTGATCAAGGTTTCTCGATCTCCCAGAGGAAGAGAGCTTGTGTTGCCATTCTCCCTCTTTATTGCTTCTGGCACAGTGGATTCAGAGACGTGGCACATGGGTTGGAGTTAGTTGGAGAGTGCTGCAGTTAACTGTAGTCCTTGCTCCATGCTCCTCAGTGATCCCACAGTTTGCTGGGAGTGTTTCCATATAGACTAGGAGGAAAAGCGACAAGCCTCTATATTGCTGGAATTAGATCAAGCTCTAGGACCTAGGAAGTGTCCTATTTACTGCTCCTCCTTCAGCCTGTAAGTTGGGAAATTCTGGAAACTCAAAGCAAGTTAAAAGCTTGCAAACTTGGGATGACTAGACATAAAACTGAAATGGTAATAAAATTGAAGAAACCAAAGAAAGTGATTTTTCTTGTTATCACCTACTAATATTTTTATAATTTCAATTTAAAGCTTAGAATTCTCATATAATCTATTGCATTCAGTTAATAACAAATGGAATTTGTTCCTTGTTTTATGGTCTTTTCAAAATGGTGGAACAGATTTGTGATCTTGCCTATTGCAGTGACGCATCAGAGCAATTTTATTTATCTTTTAAAAAGACCTCATTGCCTAAAGTTCACTGTTCCAACATTGGGTTTTGTTGAAATGTGCACACCATGAATAGGGCAACTATGACTGTTGTGTAGGTGTTTTGCATAGGGCAGAGCATCCCATCATAACATAAACAATGATTTGCAAGTGCATGTGTCAAATCTTTCTCATTTAGCTTGTCATATACTGGAATGCTGTGATGGCTTGGCCCAGGATGTCATCAGCACCATAGGGCAAGCGTTCGAGCTTCGATTTAAACAATACTTGCGATGCCCCTCTAAGATACCTACTTTCCACGATAGGTGAGTACGACTGCAGAAGACTGCTAAAGGATCTTCTTTAGCTTTGTATTTACTTAATAAAAAGTGCTGTGGACAAAGCTGCTGGACACAGAATTTAAATAATTTAAGAAGATATTTCTGCCAAATTAGCAAAGCAGCATTTGCCTAATGAATATGAAAGGAGTGCAGTCACATTAAAAGAATGGGCTACATATGTATTTCACAGTGAACTTACTGAAATGACCATGCATTTTTCTGTTGTAGTTAGTAGGCAGAGTTGGATGGACAAGAATGGATATTATTTGTGACATTTCCTTACTGTTACTTTCATTACAGCTCTGTCAGTTTACATGAAGTAAGCTAGAGCTACTGGGTTTCCAAAATGATAACTGATATTTCATTATTTCTGATATTAGCAAGAGTGAAGATTTTAGGTATGTGATGTACGTAGACTTTGTACTGTACTCTGGAGTACACAAAACATGTCTGCTTGTATATATTTAAGAGGGTGGGATATAGCATTGTATTTGCTTTGGTGAGCTGTGTTTTCGATGTAGATTGCTCTATGCTTGCTAATGCGAGCATAAATTCCAGTGAGCTGGTACCTTGTGTAATTTCGCAGAGTAGAATGAGTGTGTGGTGGATATAAAACGCCACTATGCTAACTGGGAAGCATCCTGTACTCACTTTAGATTTGTGTAAATAACTGTTGAATGTAGACTATGTTGTGGTTTAGGGTCAAGGCAGCCCCAGAACCTAACAGACGCTCTCTGTTAACCCCCCTCCCTCTCCAAAGGGATAAAGGAATAAGGGACAGAGAGACTTATCGATTAGAAAAGGAAACTAGAACAGCTTTAATGAAAATGGAAAATAATAAGAAGAAGAATAATGAAATATATGCAAATATATACCCAGTATTGAACCCAAAGCCCCCTGATGGCAAGTACATCACCACCACCACTGATGTTGTGGAGCAGGCACCAGGAAAGTCCCAGACAGGGCCCAGCGGCAGACAGGAACTGTGTTCAGGAACTGGATTCTGGTACTGGATTCAGGAACACTCTGATCAGGATTGAAGGCAGAACGAAGAGAGTCCTCTTTGGATTCCAGCCTTTGAAGGAATGAGGAAGAATCTGAGCAAGGACCCAGAGAAAGAGCCCCCAGCAGGCGAATATGGCATCTATGGGATGGAATACCCCATTGATCAGTTTAAGGGCACTGATCTGTCCACTCCTCCCTGCAGGTGTGGCTTTTTCTTTCTGCACTCCCCGATGTGGTACGCAGGATCCAGCAGTGGCCTTGGT
>VWZK01014625.1:2109-16190 GCA_013396935.1 Baryphthengus martii
TATCTGAGTGGTCTTCAGCATTTTTGTCTTCAAAAAGCATTTGAAAAAGAAAAAAAGCATTTGAAAGGAAAAAAATAGTGATTTCAAAAACTGTTGAAGGAATAATTCTCCAGACAATCACCCAAAGAAATAAGAAAGACCAAAAGTGCAGGTAGTAGCAGCAGATTGGCAGACATTGACATTGACACTTTTTATTTTCAGAGCCTCCATATGATTTCCACAAACACCCATAAAAGCTACTGCTTCTTTATTACAGGTTTTACCAACAGGACATGTACTTGGAGTCACCAGTTGTCCAATATTCTGTATTGAGCATCTTCACTTCTTATGGGGAGCAAAGTTTTTCCATGTGACTTACACTTCACAGTTTTGCATGTTTCAGTTACACTGGTCAACCTGTAAAGGTGGACAGACAGCATTTCACTTATGAGAAGACTCTGTTCTCCAAATATGAAAATTACATCAATAATATGTAGAACCTATACACTATGAATGCTTCCTGTCTTCCTTTAGAGAAGGTGGGCATGAAAATGAAGTAAATGAACTCAATGTCCCTGTCAGACTGCTGTTTTGCTGAATGTAAACCAAGTACTAATAAGAAATTGTGTTCTCCAAGGGATCATTGTTTACTTGAATACTTCATTCCCAATCAAAAATTTCAAGCTGAAATCTTTGCCGTAGTCACTATTGCTCTTATGAAATATTAGCTATGGTAAAAACGGAATTGTTGCTGCTTTTCCTAAGAGGTAAAGAGAAAAAGAAAGCTGTTGCTGTCTAGGAGATGACTCCTAAAAGTCTGATACAAATACCTGTTGAGGTTTTCCAAGGCTGAATGCATTAGTCTCATTTTAGCTGTGAATAGCACATAATTCTTGTGTTACAGTTATTGTCTGTTGCTCTATGTGAAACTAAGTAAGATACGAGAGTGTGTGTTTTTGAGCCAAGGCTAGCTAGTAAGTCAAAGCCAAAAAGCACCACTGAATCAATAAAAAAGTACTTGGAGGTAACTCAAACAATGGCTGATTGAATAGATTTCTTTGTGGGAAAGTACAGGCTGACAGGCACAGACCACAGAACTGCAGGTTTAGTTCCCTCCCAGACTTCAGCTTGTACCAAAAAACATAAAGCATGACAGAATCCAGGTTCATTTCCCATTAGCAGTAAGTCCACAGAAATCAAGTTCCTAGGTTGTTCACTAAATTTCAATACAACTGAGTACTGAAACTAGTTATTATAAAAGTAAGCTTGTTGTGGTGCTGCCTCTTTCTTACCTCATTTGTATGGAGAACTTAGGCAAAATACATGCCCCATGTGAATACATCCCTAACTGTTCAAATGATCAGTCTACTAAGAGATTTTACTTCATTTGCACAGCCTGAATGCTATTTGTATTAAGCTGGTCCTGGGTCAAAGAAGTAATTCTGACAGGCTTTGTGGGTTAAAGCTGTTATCCAACCTCCTGTCCACCTACCCCTCACCTGGAAGTTAAATAAAGGAAATTTATTCCAATTACACTGCCTTTTACTAGCACCATTTAAACTCGTCAGAAAGCATGCTTCCAAGGGACAGTAATCCTTGTCAAAATAGGGGAGAAGGGCTTAAGCCGTTTGACTTAAATCATTAACGCTGTTTGCTTCCCATGGGCATGGGTCAAAGTCCTTGAAGACAGATCTTCCTTCTCAGTAATGCTTAGTCTCATGCATTTGGCAATAAGGTTTTATGCTGCAGTGAACACAAGGTATTTCCCAGTTCACTGTAAAGAAGTTAAGGTAATCAGTACATAAAATTTTTGCTGCTTTATAGATTACCATTGATCAATTGCATATAGTAAGTTTATTGACTTCTGAGTTGTTTAGCAGAAGGGTGCAAGGGAACATTCTTACAAATTTTAGTTTGAATACAGACAGAAATGAAATAAAAATGTTTGCCACATTTCAAATTAGCAAATATCATGTTAGCAGCATATTGGATCTGTGACAGTAAACCTAATTCTGAAACTCATTACACCGATTATTATATCGGTTACTATTCGTAATCCAAAGAATAATAGAAGTACTTCTTATTTTGTGAACTGACCAAAGTATGCAGCTGCTTATCGTAGGTCAACTAAAAGTAATTTTTAAGTTAGAAATTACTAAATTATTAGAATATCATATTATAATTTTTAGCCAAGTCTTCTTATTCCACAGACACGTATTATAGATAACTACAATTCCTTTCCTAAAAAAGATATACTATACTATAAAGGCAGTACAATTCTTACATTGAACTTTGAAATTCATACATACTTGAATTCTTTGGACCTCTGCTTTGAGGAGAATACTGAATATTTAGTAGATATGCTGAGGCTAAAATTAAGGCTTGTGCAATGATGTGAGGAAGATCAAGAGTTTCTTTAGCTGTAAGAGAAGCATTTATTGTGAAGATCCCAAATACCAGTAAAAATATTTTATATTATTCATAAAGCACAATAAAGAGCTTTCCAGTGTTGAAATTCTCATCTTTTAAAGGAAAAAGGATATTGGGGATGGTATTTACCTCCTTTTTTTAAATTTTCTTTGTATTGAAATCTAGTTCTTTTAATGATGTGTATATAACAGTAGAATTACAAAAGCCATAGTGATATGACAATGCAAGTGAGGGGAATTCAATCACAGGTAGTCTTGTTTCGGATGAGAAAAAATAAAATAAAACGTTATGACAGAAAAAGGTGTAGAACTTTTAGCACACAGTCCTTTCTTTCAGTTTGAATGAAGCTTGATGCTGACTCTGTAAACGTCAAAACTTGTCTGATACAAAAGCACTGTAGTTTACAGACAAGCATTCCGGAACCTTTACACCCAGCTTTCCTGTGTAGATGGTTAGTCTATATACAGCTTCAGAATAAACACAAAAATAAACAACTCTTGGTATTTAGATAACTTTATTTACTCTAGGCACACAATAACAAAGTATAACCCAAACAAAGCTAGGAAAATGAAACTGATTTTATCAGCTATTAGAAACATGAGTGAAATGATCAGTCTAATGTTTCCAAAAGTAACTAAAATCTTCCCTGTTGGCAAAGCAAATGCTCTTCACAGTTTAGCTGAGGACTGGCTTGTTTACATCAACAGGCTGCAACAGTGTACGTTAGTACTAAAATAGCTCATTTAAAGGTGGAAATTTTATTAATCATAGTAGGAGGCAAAATTTATAACTAAATTGGGTAAAATGAAAATGTCATCAGTTTGGAAGAGTTTAAGGGAATAACTACTGTGTGGCATGCAGAGTAAGATATGCATAGTAAGTTTAATTTGGCCTTAAAATCGGTACTAAACTTGATCATGACAATGGCAAGTTTTCCTAAAAATCCCAGGGAGCTTCAGTATCACCAGATAAACTGGGGATAAACAGAAGACACAAGTAACACCTAACTATAATCTGATTTACTCACAATACATATGGTTGTTAGTTGAAAAAAAGAATAACAAGTTGAAGCACATACAGAATATATGCAGATCATTCAAAAAGCATGATCATTATCTTCTGAAGATAATACAGATGCCCGTTCTAAATCGGTTGTATTCTATAAGACTGTAGCTCCATATAGATGTTGAAAATGATCACCATAATTATTGAAGAATAGAGCTCCTGAACAGATTTCCATGGAATTCAGTTGATTTCTGAAGAGTTCCCATTGTTAAGAAAGAGGAGTGGTCTCAAGTATGTCCCATCATGTTTTTGTCCTTTTCTGTGAAAAGATTTATTCATGTATTCCAGTAAGTATTTCAAATTATTACTGAGAATAGGTCCTACAACGCTTAGTTGCAAATATACCACCTTCCTATAAGATGATAGAAGGTGTCAGATTTTTGATGGTTGACATAATCTTTGTATAGTTCTCTTGATGGATAATCTGACATTTAATAAACAAAAATTAATCTTCAGTCTTTAATTCCTCTCTCCCAGTTAAATACATGGAACATTCTTTCAAATGTAGTTGAAACTGGTCAATGCTTTAAAAATTATTACTGGAAAACAGCAGCAAATATGCAAGTAACAGTTTCCAAAGGAAAACTGGTTATTATAGACATTCTACTGAAAGTATGGTAAGTCCTGGAAGTGCTTTAATCAGTAGCACACAATGGGGAAAAAATATCGTCTACCATGGTTATAGCTTCAAATGCTCAGCCCTGAGGAACACACACCTTTGCATATGACTGAGTTAGCTACAGGGAGCATTTCATACAAGTCCCCTACAAAGCTGTGTCTTTTACTTGCACTATCTCAGGCCTGGAGTATTAGCACTGAATAACCTACCCTTTGGAAAGTGTGAGACCTCTTCTGGTACTTACTGTGTGTGGTTTAGAAACCTGAGAGAGCTGGAGCACAAAGGTAGCTAGGTTTCATACAATGAATAAATATGATTATATGGAATCCAGCTGTGTCCTTGCAGCTTCCTGTTATTTTTTTGCATGAAAACCAAAGGAAACAAAAGATTTGGAGTCTTTTCTGTTATATCTGATGTATACTTTAGAGGATTATTATCAACTAAGGAGATTAATGCCGATTTTGCATTTGTTTTCTGGTTCAATAATAGCGTGTCTTGTATTCAAGACTTAGGCTTTTCAGCTAAGAATTCCTACTGTAAAGATAACAGACTTGGCCATTAATGATCATTAGTGTCAACAATAAGAATAGATTCATGTTGGTGCTATTTATTAAAGAAACCAAAATGTGATATTATGTTCCTAATTGCAATATTTATTCAAACTCCTCTATTTACCCATAGTACAAATATAGTGCAGGTAGCTGTTGTAGTAGCTTACCTGTGCAGCTCTGGAAGTAACTAAGGATACTTCTATTCTCAAAGGGAAATACCAGAATAAATGTGGATCTTTGCACAGCAGGGCGAACACTGGTTTTGGATGTATTAAGTTTTATTAAGGATAAGAAGTAACTAAGAACTATGGTAGACCAAAAAAAATTATCTCTTCAAGCTTCAGTGTATCATTCTGAAAATAAAACACTGATAACAAATAAGTAAAACTTCATCACTTGTAGATCACTCACAAGAAAAGAATGCTACAGAGTATTTTATTTATTCAGAGCTAATTCCTTTTAGGAGATAAAGAACACCAGTATCAGAATCTACAAACAGAGATTCAACATCATAAAGTCTTCCCCTGAGAGCTGAAAGGCTTACTTCACTATTATGCAACACAGCAGCAGAAACAGATAAACACAAACAAAAGAACTGAGGCTATCATAAAGCCTATCAAACAAAATATCAAGAAAAAAATTAAAATGCTTGATAATATTTTTAAGAACATCAATTTAGAATATTAAAAAGAAAAATCTTAAAAATAATTCAATGTCTATCAACTGTGCACTTTTTGCTGAAGTATGACCAGTGTGTTCATTTAATCAATATTATAATTGGTTATATTGAGCATTACTAAGCAGAGATCACTAAGATAGGTAAGAAGGTAGCATTCTGCACTTCTCAGATAAAGCCCACCATTCCAAAACCAAGAATGATCTTTTCTGTAACTACAGCCCCATAGGGTTTATCAGCCTCATATGTTCCTTTTGTTTTTAGAAAACACAGTTTGAACATGTGCTTTTTCCAAAGCAATTCCAAAGCAAAAGACACAGTTGAAAGAAACCATTAATGTCTTGATAAATAATCTAAAATATTGTTTGTTTGAAAAGATTAATGTTTTACATGTTCCAAAACACTTAAATAATATAAAATGTTGTCTAGGCCACTTGCCTGAGGGGAATTTGTAGCTATGAATGGAGTTGCAGTCAGTGGTATTTTCCTATGGGCAGAATGCGTTTCGTTAGCAATGTTGGTTTGTGTTTCTGTCTGCATGCTCCCACTCGGATCTTTTCCTCTGGATTCAGTCTGTTCCTAAGTTACTGCTGGGTAATCGCTCTCTCTGTGTGTTCATTCACTTTAGAAGAAAGGGAGAAAATCCAGCATGCTCTTCTGATGTCCCATCTCCCATTCTATACCATGAACCTTAGATACAGTGAAATATATTTATTACTTATTGGAATATTACTTCAGAAATATAGCATAATGCAGTAAAACTTAGGAAGTAAGTACAAATCTGTTGTGGAGTAAGATTGCCCTGCTTTTTTTGAGGAAACTTTTTTCATGAAAGTTAAAAAAGAGAGGTTATGTATTTAAGGATATTACAAAAGAATAAAACAGTACTTAGCATCCTTTATATCCTCACTCCTAGTATGTATAACAAAAATAGAGAGAAAGATCGGATTAGAGGTTGTGCTTTTCTCATCTGCTAACTGTATATAAACAGTGAATTCATAGTCACAAGATAATTGCAATCATAATGTTAACAAGAAGGACAGTTAAATATATGCCTTAGTAGGCTTTTCTGAGTGCTGAGTTCAGACTACTTACTCAGTGAGCAGTTCCATTGACTTTAGCAGAAACGCTTTTTGTGAGAAAGATTTACAGGCTAGAGAAAATGGAAGTAAAGCACATTAAAAAAAAAAAAAAAAGAGAAAAAGAAAAGGGTAATATTTGCAGTTCTGAAACCAACACTGAGCCTTACAAATAATCTCATTAGCAAATTACACTATCGTAGAATAAATACGAGTCTGAAATGTATGGAAGGAATAGACTACTTAATTAATGAGGATGTCAAAACTAACTGATCTTTGAAGTAAGAAGCAAATGCAGAATAAATATGTATACTTCTATCATGATAGTCAACTCACTTCTTTATAGATACCCCTTTTGCTCCAAAAAGGACAAATTACTTTTTGTATTATATTTCTTTTCTCCTCTAAACAGGAAAGAATTTTGGTTTTGCACGTGTGGCAATGCCTCCTCAATGATGATTATTAAATTTTATTTTTTGAAAATAAATTATGAAAGACTTCTACAGAAGTCAGCGAGAAGGTTCCCCACCACAAACAGTGATATCAAGATTTTCTCATTCTTACTTATCTTCATTTTCTCTTCAACATTGCATTTTGTCTAATCCACAAGTCTTGAATTTTTACAGAGCAATACAGGAATAACCAAATGCTCGTTTTCATGTATTGTAGTGCTTCATGGAAGCCACAATTCTTGTGTTTCAAATTCAACTAGAACTTGGTATTTATTGTGTATTAGTTGTATCTTTCTCTTATTGTCCCCAAATTTAGAATTATTCATACTGATTTCCTTTGTTAGCAGTATTCTATAATCTCAACGTTTATGGGCTTATCTTTGCATCACACTATTTAGATAGTACCAAAAATCACCGTCTTTATATTTATTGTTATTATAGGTCTTGGTATGTAATTCCTGTGCTGCCCTTTGGAATCCTCTCTTTGGGCAGTACATAGCCAATCTAGTTGTACACTGGTATAGTTGCTTTACCTGTTAAAAAGCTCTTACCTGTCCAAAACGTATGGAGTCATTGAGGAGCAGAGATATTTGAACTGTGTTATTACAGGAAGAAAAATAGGATTTCTTTTATGGCTCAAAGCTTCTGTAAGCAGAATCACAGACGCATAATTCTTGGAAGACAGCATTCAGACAAATGAACATCTGTAGACTCATCTTCATGTCTCCTGTTTGTTGACAGTCCAGAAACGTCTTAAAGGAAAGTGATCTGCAGAATTCAAATCTGAATAATACTCAACTATTAGTCAAATTAATAATTTTATGAAGGGCAGAACTTCTTGGAAGAAGTTCAACTTTGCAACAATCCCAGCAACTGTTTTTCTCAAGAGTAATTACTGAATTAGCATTATTTGCTTCAAATGGGACATAATATAGAACAAAGAATACACTATTGATTTTTACAGCTAATTCTCAAGACACTCAGGAATTATTTGTTTCTTGGGCAAATGACCTATACACTCTTCTGACTAGACTGTACTTTTACTTCTCCTCTAGCTCTCCTTCAGATGGCTAAGTCCAAGGTAGGGATGAAGGATAACATGTTAAGGGCTCTGTCTATAAAGAATTGTTTTCTACCTTGGAGAGCCAATTAAACATAAACTGCCTAGGGCTTTTAAGGGCCTTCAGAACTCCAAGATTGTCTTACTCCATCTCTTAATTCATTTTTTTTAATACTCAACAAAAGAACAGGTATTATTTCTGTAAATTGTAACTATTCCGAAATGTTTCTCATTTAACAGCCAGTAATCAATCTTAACATACTGTCATTTGACTCTCTTGCTAGTGTCATAGGTAACAGTAGCTAAAAAACCCACAAAAATATGGCTGACAGATGTTACCCTTTTTTCTCTTCCCTTCACTGAGCGCTGAGAAAAATTTATCTCCTCTCTTTCCGTTGACTGTAGTTGACGAGTAACAATACTATCTCAAGCTGTTTGTAAGGTGCAGATCTCACAAGCATACAAACACACTAACATTTATCTGAGTAAGTCCAGCGACCCCACACGTTAGGTTGGGCATATCCTTGTAAGTCATTTAACCAAGGGCCTCCATTTCCAATATTCTGTTTAATGAAGTTTCACTTCCTCTTTTATTTAAGAAGATCAATCCAATCTGGGACACTATATCATGATTTCCCCCATCTGCAAATCATCTCACACTTATCTAAATTTGACCTGTCATTTTCCTGGGATTCTCTCTCCTTCCAAATACAAGAAAAATTACAATGTTGGTATTTCAGAATGATTCATACTACATTCATATTTTTGTGCCAAGATTTCAAAAAGGTGTGGAAACAGCAATGTCATACATGATGAAAGATGTTATAAAATAAGTGAGACGTATATTTGATTCAGATATCTGTCAAATGATAATAGTGAAATAATTTTTTCAGTGGGTGAATTAGGAGTAGTAGACTAGAGGAATCATTGTCTCCTCAGCTGAAGGACATGCTGCTTCTATAGATCTTCCCATTCTAGTAATGCACAATGTCATAGACATTTGAGATGTACAGACTGTTTCATGGGATTCTACCGTGGTCGCCAGTGTATTAATTAACAAAAGTGGCGAAAGTTAAATTTTGCTCCCAGGCTTAAGAGAAGGGTTGAGATTGTGGTGGAGGGATATAAAAAAACTTTCAGAATGAATTATCTTTAACTCCTCTGCTGAAAATTTCATCTAGTAACCTCTTACAGAACGTAATCAGTTCCTCGGTTTGACTTTCAGCAACTACTGTAAATAAACCATAGTAGAAAGACTATTTCAGGAATAACTAGAGTAAAACTAGATAAAATGAAGGAATTTTAACTGGAGGAATCTGAGAAAACCAAAGTTAGCTCATATATACTTATAGACAGATTGAAAACTACAATAAGAACATTCATCTAATTTCAGAGCGTCCTTTGCATACTGGTGGTTGTGCCACCAGTGGAGCAGATATCCACCTGCAGCACGTTCCATGCTGGAACACGTGGACATGCCGAAAGGAGCCTGTGACCCGATGAAGACCCTACACAGGAGCAGGCTCCTGGCAGTACCTGTGACCCCATGGAGAGAGGAGCCCACAATGGAGTTCATTTGCTAGCAGGATTTGTGACCCTGTGGGGGACCCATGCAAAGGACACATGGAAAGGACCTATACTGTAGTTTGTGAAAAACTGCAGCCCATGAGAAGGACTTACACTGGAGAAGTTGGTGAAGGACTGTCTCCCATGGGCTAAACCTCACACTGGAGCAGAGGAAGAGAGTGAGGATGAAGGAGCAGCAGAAGCAATGTATGATGAACTAACTGCAGCCCCATTCCCTGTCCCCCTGCACTGCTCAGGTGGAGAATTTGGGAGTTAGGTTGAGCGCAGAAAGAAGGGGGGGAAGGTATTTGAAGATTTGGATTTATTTCTCATTATCATACTCTGATTTGATAGGCAATAAATTAAATCAATTTACCCAAGTCAAGTCCGGTTTGCCTATGATGGTAATTCCTGAGTGATCTCCCCCTGTCCTTATCCTGACCCACAAGCCATTCGTTATTTTTGATACTCTTGTCCAGTTGAGAACGGGGAGCTAGAAAGTAGCTTGGTGGGCACCTGGCTTCTAGCCAAGATCAACCCACTACTCCACCATAACCATCAACATAATAGGAAATGAACAGCCCAAGCTATTTAAACCACATTAACTACAGTCAAAATATCCTTCTCCCCATATACTTACTTTCATCTGTATTTCAATATCAAGATCTTAAAGCAGGTAACAGATTAAAAGTTCTTTCTGCTCTTGGGCACCACACAAAAAGAAGAAGGAAGAATACCACCTATTTAGGCCCTGCAAACTGTACAGAACTTTTACAAACAGGAGCCTGTGCTAGCAATTCCTGAATGTCTTAAGCTAACCCAATTACAACATGAAAACTCTCTCCTCTGCATCTGTTGAGATGTCATCATAAATATTACAGATTTCCAGTATATATGTAAGTGCTACTCATTAATAATGAACAGCAAATTGAGAGAGGTGCAGGGACTGACTGCTTTGAGCAGAAAAGAACAGCAAAAAGCTTTGCACTTAAGTCTGTATCTTTAATATAGCAGACTGAAGGCAATTTTTGAAGGTCTTGTAAAATAGCAATGGAGTTCAGTGAGGTATTAAGTCTCAGAAAAGCGCAGTACTCTGACAGCAAAACAGAACAGCTTGTTCTCAGGGCTATTTCATGCAGGATGTTCATGAAAGGAAACACTCTATCATCATTCTGCTATGCTGATTAATATTCTTAATGTCCCATTGCCTTCAAAAAGTTAACAGTCTGAAAGGCATATTTATTTATGTTGAGGGATGATTTGAGAGGGTGTTGGGAAAAGAGAAGGGTACATGTACCTGGTTGAGACAAAGATGTAAGAGAAGAGGTCAAATTTTGGACTAGATGAAGTCTAGACCAGTAGATGTTTAGAAGTTCAAAAGGCTCTGGGAAGAAGAAACAGTAATAAACCACAACTGTGTTTTGGCACTAGGAAAAATGTAATCTTACGCTCTCAGCAAGATAAAAAGTAGATAATATATCACTTGCTCTTCAACTGGAATTCATTGATGGAATAAATCTTTCCCATTTTGATTGTTTTCCCAGTAGAAAACCATCAATACTAGGGATGGGGAAACCCAGGCTGTATTAAGTCCCACATCTCAACTTGCATGATGAAAAGCAACAGCTGCTGCAGTGGAAGCTGTGAAAATCTGCACTGCTGATACAAATAATCAGTCTACACCTGAAATTTTTTACTACCCCTGCAATTTCACAATTAAATACGCAAACAAGATTGTACATGGAATTTCTTATTTTCTCAACACGTTCTAGGAGATAACGGGTTTATGAGGGAAAGGGAACTATCATCGCACATTAAGACCTTTGTATTAGACTTCATCTGCTACAGTACTTCCAGCTCTGAAACCACAAATTCCTGGAACGATGCCAAATGCACACACTGTCATGAAACAACCATGTGGCCTTTGCCCAGAAATAAGACTTTTTCAAATTTTGTCCCACCTCATAAACATCACTTTCTCCTTATTAAACATCTAACACTTTCACAAGTGCACCTTGTAGCCTCAAATATAGCAAGAGATAAGGCATTTCCGTGTTAATTGTGTCAAATGAGAGAAACTCCTAATTACAAATGTGCTCCCATTTACACTCATAGGTTTCCAGAGATAGAACCTCCTAGTACTTTGCCAGGTGGAACACAGTCTGTATTTTGAAAATAGCCCTACAATAAAAAACTATCATAAAAATTTGGCTGACAGTATCAGCAATGGAAGTCTGCAATAACATCTTGAAGAAATACTTCCCTATGAAAATACACTCCTGTTTGTGAAAAGCTACAGCTACACAATTTGCTCTTCTGCTTTTCTGTAACATTCATCTCCTTAGAGGTCAGTCGTGTCACTTACAAGGTAGGGCACTAATTTCGTTTTAATGAACCTTTAAAGACTTAAAGGTTATATCCTTCAACCATTTCTCAAAATTAAGATGTTTTTTAAAAATCCCAGGCCTCCTGTTTCTTTGAAGTATTATTTGGGTTTAATAATGTGCCTTCTGGGAGCTGCAGTTTTGCTTTAAAATGCTGTCCTTTCCTTCATTGCAGCTGACATTCTGTGTGCTGAGCTCTTTGCACTACCCTTACATTTGCACAGAAACAAATGGAGGTATTTCTTCGTTAATTGGCTTATTAAAAATTCATGGTGTACTTTGATGTTTAATATTTAAACACAATATTTAATGTTTTCTGGTGCCATTTTTTTCCTGAAAAATAAATAAATAAATAATACAGTGATTTTTTTTAAGGAAAATAACAGAGATTTTATTGTGCGTCAACATTCTGGATAGATAGCATCATTACATAGCATTTGCACACATTTTTTTAAAGTTTAAGAGTGCGGTACCTTTTGAGTCCTGAGGTGGCCAGCCTTGATATTGTAATGCAATCTGGTGGGTTTTTTCTTTTCCAATTCTGCTCAGGGCTACTGATGTCACGTAAATAGCAATACTAATCAACTATCTACACATCAATGATAGACCTGAGGGCATTTTATTCAGAGAAGCTGCCATTTTCTAGTTAATCTGTTAGATACTTTCCACATAAAGCTTTGAGTCTACAAAGTACTAAGCTCACTGATGAAGCAACCAAACGCACAGTCAAGATGTCGATGTTCCTACCTTAAAGAAAAAAAGCGGTATGCCGCAATTGAAACAGAGACAGATCAGTGTTTAAAGCAAAATGTGCAGAACCTTGGACACTTGCATCAAACTACCTTCTCAACCCAGGCTTCTCTTCTGGTTTTGAGTAAATCAGCTGCAGTTCACTGACTTTCATGGACCAATCTTAAAACTAAATTCTCCTATCTCTTTACCAATCAAAAAATGAAAGTACTAAAAAATCTGTAAAGCTATTATTCAACTTCCTAGGAACCTACAGGAGTCCTTTCACTGGGAAAACTGCCTACAAAACTCTTTTCATTCATGCAAGTATAGAACTGCCAGGGCTGAACAACAAAGCATCACAACTTGCCAAGACCTGTAAGTGTTGCATTCCTTCATCTATTTCATGTGTAGCTCACCAAATCCAGTAGCTGATCAGAAGACTTTTCCATTCTCTGACAGCTTTTCTCACTTTGTTACTTGGGATACAAGCCATAGGATGGAGCCTACAAATCCATATTCCACAGGATTAGTCTGATGACCCACCTTGCTCGGCACTCCCATCACCTTTATTTGCACTGGAGGTGCCTATTGGGCTCTTCATTAAACCAATTCTAAGCATAATTCCTCCTTCCCACTTAAGGAAAAAAAAAAAAAAAAATGTTTTGGGGCTTTTTTGGAACTTAATTTTCCACGGAAAACCCTTTCCCATCTCAAGTCTGTAAGCCTTCTCCACAAATGCCTGTTTTAACCTGGGAATAAATTTTGTTCCCATTACTCTATTGTGACACTAAGATAGCCCTTCTCTGGTATTCTCTTTACAAACCCATTCATAACAAGGAACAAATATACGGCAGATTTTACAGCTAGGCAACAGACAATAAAGTTCCATCCTCAAAACCATCTTCACAATTCCACAGCTGAAGGCAGTTATGACATTTACTTTTCAGGTGTATATTACTCTGCCCTGGTTTGAGGTAGAACAGAACAATTTTGTTCAGTGATTTTACTTTTCAGCTCAATTCCTTTAACTAACTGCACTTTCTGAAATTAGCAGCATGTTTTTGCAGGCAGTGGCTGCTTCTAGCAGTGACAAGACTCGATGTTCAGAGTTAGTACCAGGGATTGGTGTGCAGCCCAAGGCCACTGCTGGATCTTGTGTACCACATTGAGGGGTGCAGAATGTCAAAGGCTGCACCTGTGGGGAGGAGCAGACAGGACAAGTGACCCTAAACTGACCAACAACTCTAGACATGAAGCTTTATCACTGCTAGAAGCAGCCACTGTCTGTGAAAACATGCTGCTAACTCCAGAGAGTGCCATTAGTGAGAAGAACTTAGCCGAGAAGTAAAATCACTGAAAAGAGTTAACTCTGTTCTAACTCAAACCAGGACACCAGGGAACAAACGCTTTGTCTCTTATTCATCACCGATTGCTATTTCATACCGATTCAATACTGTTTTCTTTTTTTTGTTTGTTTTGGTTTTTTTT
>VWZK01014626.1:9379-17476 GCA_013396935.1 Baryphthengus martii
TTTAAGAAGTTGAATTAGGTTTAAGGACAACACTGACTTTTAATGGAAGGCAAAAAAAGATCAAGAGTTTCCTCACAGCAACTTACCTAAAGGAATTGTTTTTTTGTTTTTTTTTTTTTTTCAATAAACCCTCTCTGTCACAATTTCATTTCTATTTTTATAAATAGGCTTTTAATACTGTAATTGCACACTGCTTTGCTATTTTAGTACTTTCAATTTTTAAATATTATAGTTGAATATTGGTTTAATTTTTTCACTCCAAGATAACAAAACAAGAAAATACCATTGTATTACGAGCATTTCTGTTAATCACAGACCTGGTTATTCAGAATGTAATTTAATTAATACAAAAGTGGCTAACTAATTATATATTATATTTCTGTAATTATACATGGTATATAATTCATCACATATATGTAATTTCAAAAGTGTATATATTATATATAAGATCATAAATAAAAGACCCAATCAGGAGAATATCTAGTACTAAACTACACAGTGATCAACTGAATCAATGAAATTATACATAGTAATAATATATTATACTTGTCAGACTGGGCACACTATTACTTGAGCTGGTGTCTTGTATCAGAAACTTGTTTCCAACCCAGAAGAAAGATCACATTTGAAATCCAAATTAAATTCTCTAATTTATTATAAAAGTAGTTGAAGATTCTTAATTCACAAGCGTAGAGCTCGTTAAGTACCCGTGCATTTACTAAGACGGGTATTTTTATGGCTCAAACACTAATAAACATCACAAATACAATAAATGGGTTTCTAATTAAAGAATAAAGGTGAAATGACATTTTTAAAATAGCGTTGTGGTAGGGTTTTTTTCAAGCTATCATTTTAAAAAGTCTGTGGAAGTAGTTCTGAAAGGATATTAATACTTTCAAATATCTGATGTAACACATATACTATGTTACCAATTTAAGAACATCCTCCTACACAGCAAATTTATATAAACACAGAAAAATACAATTAAGTGTGCAGGAAGTCTTTGTTTCCTTCCTTCTTCTGTTGTGGCAATGGTTAATATCTGCTGATGAGCAGCTACATTTATTTGTAGATCTCCAAGTGCTTTCCCAAGGTGAGTAAGCATCATTATCCTCATTTTTCAGATGGAAAACTAAAAGATTAAGTTACTCCCTCCAGATCACATAGCAAGTAGTACGCCAAAAATAGAACTCATTTTCCATATGTAACACCCAGTTCTGTGGCCACTGGACCACGCCGCCTTCCCACATGCATCAGTCACACCTAATCAGCTGCATAGCTGAATTTCGGGCAGCACTAAGAGAAAGTTGCTTTTTAACTCTTAAATTTAAGAGTCAGTCTTAGCACTTGCTATAGTGGAATTAGAAACAGTTTAAATGGACAAAGAAACCTAAACAATAAGAAAGTTTTCAAATGTAAAGACTACCTCAATGACTTAGAAATTAAAAGACCATTTAAGGTGTTTTCCTCTTCTGAAAATATCTCTAGTTGAATGTTGAGGGTGTTAATGTTTACTATTTCTCAAGGAATTCTGTAAGTGTGCTCAATTTGAAATTAAATGTATTTATCACCTGGTTTGACAGGTCTGCAGCCTGACCTTGACTTTTGTCAAAAGCTATTATTTCTGCTCTATGCATCACCACTCTAAAGAAGTTCTCAAAGTTGATCTCACTCAAAAGTTCTGTGGAAGACATGAGACAGAAACAAGATGATTTGTTCCTCCCTTCCTACACAGTTACTGTGGAACTCTATCAGGAAACAATAAAAACATACCATTGGTCATAACTACCACCAAGAGAATACATCGAACGTGCTGAATAAAACCTTTGTACGTAAAGCAGTATCACTTCTACAATCATACCATAATTCCATATGCACAATAATTAATGACAGCACTAAACTGTTGCATCAAATATTTTTATAATTACCTCTTCACCACAAGAAGAGTTCTCCCCTCTTTTGCTACATGCTTTTATCATGAATTTTTCTTACTCAGCCTTGACTTTTTCACCAAACTACACTCTGTTTGGAGCAGGGAACACGATCTTCTCCCCTCAAATCCTACTCAAGTCTGGCTATATTTCCATATACCTTTTGCCCCATCCAACTCTTGCTACTTTCAGAGCTCATATCCACCTATGAATCTCCTCTTGCACTAACTGTTCTGAATCCTACCAAACTTCTTGCTACCAAATCAGTATTTCCTTCTCCCTAACTTTATTTTTAAAATTATGCATCTCTTTTACCAGTTAATTATCATATGGAGCATACTCAGGGCTCTACACATACAGAAGAGCGGTTGCTTGTCCATTTTTACCATCTAAAATCCTAATGAGAAAAGAACAGGTGGTTTAGCATTTTTCAGTTGTGTGATGGGTAGGAACAGATGATCACTGTCCTCCTCTGCTTCTCTCAGATACCATAGCTCTCCTCTTCCTCCTCTTACCATTCCTGCTCAAAATATTATTTCCTGCAGCAAGTTATAATCCTCCCTGTCCTTAAATCATTCACAAACTTTGCTTTCAGTTCCCTCTTCTCTCACATTACAACCTCCCTTTAGGGGACAATACCCATTTGCAGGGCTTACAGATAATGGCTTTACACTGACAGCTTGCAGTTTTCTCTTGCTTCCTATTTTTCACTGGCACTGCATCTTCAAGTATCTTTCAAGCCCATTTAAAACTCAATCAACTCCAAACGCAGAGTTTCCCCAACCACTTGGGCCTGACTCAAAAAGCCACACAAGTAGCCTCTGGCGCTCTCATTTACCTGGTTTGGTTGAGCCACCTGAAAATGGTCTACATGTACCAGTGCAGAACCACGCACAAGGATTTACTATGTTTTTCATCCAATTGGAAGAAAGTTATCCATAAATCATCAGATAATTTTATTTTTCCTGGAACAAACTGTAACATGCATGTGTGCATTTAAAGGAGAGGGAACTGTGCTATATGTAAACATGGATCATAAAAACAAATGAAACTGCGGGACAAAGTATCAGGTTGTGGACTGCAGTTTCTATTCAAGCATTGAATTTGGTTTTGCAGGTTTAGGGAAACACATACCGTTATTATAAAAGCATACCTGTAGCTACGCTTTCTGTAATGTTCAGCAGCTACGAATTTGGAGTTTTAAGTTTCCTAAAAGCTGTATCCAATTACAGTGCTGAATGATTTGAATAATCGACTGCCTGACATATTCTAAGATAAGTGGCTGCTACATTTCTTTGATATTAGGGTCATATACTGTACTTATCTATTTTTACTCCATGATCTCCATTGCCTAGTAATAAATTAATTTCTCACTGTTAGTTTGGCATGTGCCCTACAGTTAAATTCATTTTCTCTCCCATTGAAGGAAGAAAAAGTTTTCTAAAGTATGACAACTATCCTCCTTATTTTTAGAATTAGTCATCACAGATTAAATTCAAAATACTATATTAAGAGGGACATTTCCATACAAAGTCTTAAAAGCTGTTTTTATATTTTAATTAATTTTTCGAAAATTACCTGATGGTGATGAACAGCACTTTTCACAATATTTGGATATAACTGCAAAGAACAGTTTTTAACCTTAACATTTAATTTTGTTGCTTCTTGGTGCGCAAAACTCACTAAAGGACCTCATGTACATCTGCAATTATTATTAATGGCAATGAGAGCTGAGCCTAGATCTCAAAACAGAATACAGCCCAAAAGATGTATTCACTGTCCAGGCAGCAACAATTAGTTCTTAAGTACTGAGGTTGTTTCCACAGCAGGGAGTATGAGGAAATGTTCCAGCTTCTTTGCTGGCTACGTGTTTTACCAGGAACTCGGCAGTACGGAGAAAGAGGCAGAATCAACCCTTTCATGCAGAACTTCTTTATGCTGTTTAGCCTACACCTTTCTAGCTCTTTCTATCTAACATCTCTCCATTTCGTTACAGCTACCTTCTGAAGAATGGGGAGAAGCAATTTAGCAGCAATCATGAGGAAAGCATAAATGTGGGAGTGGGACATGTGTTCATGTACTGTAGAAGATGAAAGGACTAAAGCAAAGGACATTTGGCAAATGGTGTTTCTCAAGCATCCAACATTATTGATAGCTATCTTTAACTCAAAGATGGTAATTCTGAAGCAAGGCAAAAACACCAGAGACATTCTCAAGCTAACCCAGAGCCAGGAAAACACACCACTGCCTGTGTTTTGAGCTGTCAAAGCCATAAAGGATGGCAAAGAAGTAATTGCAGGATTGCAATCACAAGAATAACAACGCAGCTGTGGTTAAACTCGGGCTTACCACCTAACACTGCATACTGTACTGTAAAGTAACACAGAAGAGAATTTGTGGCATTTTCAGACTGTGTGATGTGCAAATGACTGCACATCAGGTAAAGTGACTGCATGTGCACAGGTTGCTACTGCTCTGCTTGAAATATAAGCTGCCTCACAATTTTCTTAGGTAAGGCTAATATCCAACACAGTATCTGGACACCTACCCTTTCAACATCAAATTTTAAAGCCTGTAAACACGAAACCAAATCATCAGCTAAGATCTTTTATTTCCCGAGTCTAATCATTCATGCAGCTACTTTATGCAAGAAGTATTTGATTTCGCAAATGTATTGCTCCCAAGACCAGCACAAAGTACTTTGATAGCAATTATTGAAGTTGCAGTGTAGGTTCTATATACTAGCCTCACTAGAAACAAGGGTAGGTCTAAAAAATGCCTGTGCCTTTGGTATTTTTTCTGGTCATTTCCATTTACTTTTACAACGATAAGTATCCGACGTTGTATTGCTGCAGTTCCTTATTAAATTGCAAATCTAAGTTGCACACACAAAATGACTGAAAAAGACAACCAAAGAAGAAGAGCACAAACTACCATCATTTCCCCCAACAAAGGAATGCCCTCTACCGCCATGACTTTGCTAACCTTAATTATACCTATAGTTTTGAGATTCCCTAATGGGAAGTGCTACAAAGCAGAAAGCACTACCAGAATGAATCATGACACATACTGATACACCACTGATTGTAAATCCATACCCTTTTTATTTGCACCCAGGGGCTACGCTTCATATATTCATGAAAAATTACTTCCAAGTAGCAAACCGTCATAATTGGAGGCATGCATGGTAAACAAACAGGCTGAGGATTAACAAGTATGTGATTTTCTTGCAGTTTATTTTTGATAGTGTAGAAACTACATGGTTAGAAAGATTCATACAATTTGGATACTTAATTTGTGAAATAAAGTTTCCCTGAGGCAAAACCAGATTGAAATAGAAGGTTAAAATCCTTGAAGGTAGACAAGTAATAATCATACTTTTCTCCACGTTACAGAATGTAATTACTACATATCAAAAAAGCTGTCAGACTTGCATGTAAACCAGAGTTTCATACAAGATCTTTACGCAAAAGTACTTTAAAAAAATTAAAATATCACTTTAAACATGTGAAATGCTTAACTTGAGACACCTCCACACCTCATCCTCCTCCCCTAAGCTTTTAAAATGCTACTTACATCAATGACTGATGAACTTGACAGACTTAGTCCCTCTAAGTCTGCTGTTAAACTTGGGGACAGAACAGCTGCTGTAGGAACTGCCACAGGAGTTGTCACAGGACAGACTAGAAGTAAAAAGGCAATTGATTAAAAAAAAATAAAATTAAAATAATGGGAAAAATGCTGAACTACTTTCATTTAGTTAAACAGGTTTTACATTTTGATCTAATTATTTTATGTTGTATACATGTTTCTTAAGAGCAGATTATTTTTTCAGACACACAGCCCCAATACTCAAAACGAACAATGAAAATATAAATAAAACTGATAAATGTATAGGGCATGTTATTTACATGGAAAATATTTTGCCCTTTTTCCCCATTTTTTCCTCTATTTTATCCTTCAATCTGATCCATACTATGGAGCACATTTTCATTTACAAGTTATACGCAAAGTAGATGTATTAATACAATTCTAATTTGTGTTGCACCTATAGAAGCAAACTGGAAGAATGGCACTGTATTTTACATACCAATACATTCTAAATTTTGAAACGTTTTCTCAGTTCTAAACCAAACAAAATCACATATTGTAATAATTATGCTTAAAAATAAGTTTGCAGTCCAAACAATTACTTGTAGGTCAGGTAGCCGCTATGATAAATGAAAAGAATCAAATTTTCAGACATTTAAAATTCACTGAATTAACTTAATTGAATTTATGCCATGGGAAAAATGAAGTTTCAGTCAAGATACTTACAATCATCTAAATCTAAGAGAAACACATCCTGTTTATTTGCAGCTTTTCTACCTTGTACTGGTTTTTCTTCTTTCTGTCAAAATACATGAATATTTCACCTTTTACTATGTCAGCAAAAGCAAAGTCTTTTCTTATAAATACTTTTATAGAGCAAAGTGTACTTTCTCTGCTGCAAAGGAAAAAACGTATCTATTTTCAGGGTCATTGTTCAGAGAATTTTCCATGTGAGAAAGATTTCTTTGTACAGATAAGCCGAACCTAAACTCCACATTTGAGTTATAATTACTCCTCTGAAGCCCATGTTTTTGTTTAATACTGTTAACAGTTAGTACTCAAAGAAAATTTTTGGTGGTCGATCAGACAATTCTGTTGAAATTATTAAAATATAAGGAAGCATTCTTTTTGAAGACAAAAGACTTGGGTACTAAACATTTCTCTTTCCATATGAAAAACTGGACAAAATCCATTCATAAGAATGCGGTGTTATTTGCACTTATCCAGGAGCCTGCTGGGATTTTACTTAATTCCTGGACAAATAACAAAAAGTTGATTTTTGTCGCAAAAAAAGGGCGTTTAATTTTAAGCCTTGAGTCTAATAATAACAACTGGCAGCACTTTAAAGAGCAGAACAGTAACAGAGTAATCTCAACGACTTGACAAACAGAGTATTTCAACAAAATTTGTTTCGATACAGCTAAACAAATCAAATAAGACTGGAGTGTCATACCTACAGAACACATCTAGACAGTGGCGATTCAGGACACCATTTGGTGTGTCACAGCTCAACACGCACTCCCAGTAGGACAATTTAGTAAAAACGACTGATCTTCAGATGTAGTTGGAACCTGGACAGCTTATCTACTGGATCTTCACCAGACAGTTTGTCATCATGCTATTCCTACCCACTCTTAAGCATCCTTTTGTCTGGATCAGCTGAGGAACTTCTGCCTCTGCTCTCTCTGGGCTGCTCACTGGACAGAAAGCTTTGTCATTCATTCAGAGAATTTGTCAATTGCCTTTAGACCCTTTGAGATTCCTTGACACCCAAGGTATTGCAATTGACTCAAATGTCCATTTCCTTCCAGGAGTCACACTTCTGTTAACTTTCTAGTTCACCAATTTCCTCTTCAACAGCACATGACAGCAAAATGCATATACATATATCATTATTCTATCTTTTCTAATAAGTCAACAGGTCTAAATAAGTCAGTGAAACTCTATATGCCCATTCCGCCCTCCATTTCTTGAATATTTCTCACAAGCTCTCAGTCTCTCTCCAGGCACTCAGAATACAAATTCCTACAGGATCTTGGATTCATCTCAGAAACTCAGCAGCTAGACTCACTTTCTTTTACTATCACCATTGCATAAAATGACGCCTCTTTTCTAAAGTGCATTCCTTTTCTTCTAGTCTCTCAGCCTCGTGGTCACAGAACCACAGAATGTTAGGGGCAGGAAGGGACCTCAAAAGATCATCGAGTCCAATCCCCCTGCCAGAGCAGGATCACCTAGAGTAGGTTACACAGGAATGCGTCCAGGTGGGTTTTGAATGTCTCCAGAGAAGGAGACTCCACAACTTCTCTGGGGAGCCGGTTCCAGTGCTCTGTCATAATATTTACATTCACCCTTTCCATATTTATAAACATTAATGAGGTCACCCCTCAGTCTCCTCTTCTCCAAGCTAAAGAGACCCAGCTCCCTCAGCCTCTCCTCAGAAGGGAGATGCTCCACTCCCTTAATAAGTTTAGTGGCTCTGCGCTGGACTCTCTCCAGTAGCTCCCTGTCCTTCTTGAACCGAGGTGCCCAGAACTGGATCCAGTACTCCAGGTGGGGCCTCATCAGCACAGAG
>VWZK01014626.1:17980-53069 GCA_013396935.1 Baryphthengus martii
CCTCAGTCACCAGGGCACCCACTTCATTCAGCAGCGGGCCCACATTTCCTCTGGACTTCTTTTTGCCTCCAAAATACTTAAAAAAGCCTTTCTTGTTGACCTAGACCTCCCTCGCCAAGTTTAGTTCTAAGGAGGCCTTAGCTTTCCTTGTTACATCCCTGCACCCTCTGGCAACCTCACTGTATTCTTCCCAAGTGGTCAGACCCTTCTTCCATGTTCTATAGACTTCCTTCTTCCATTTAAGTTTATTCATTAGCTCTCTGCTCAACCATACAGGTCTCCTAGCTCTCTTGCTTGATTTCTTACTCTTTGGGATGCTCTGATCTTGAGCCTGGAGGAAATAGCGCTTGAATATTAGCCAGCTTGCTTGGGCCCCCTTTACCACCTAGAGTCCTGTCCCACGGGACTTTTCTAAGCAGTTTCCCTGAAGAGGCCAAAGTTAGCCCTTCTGAAGTCAAGGGTAGTGATCCTGCTTGTGGCCCTGTGCCTACTGGATACGATTCTAAACTCTACCATCTTGTGATCACGACACTCAAGGGTGCTGCCTACCTTCACACTCTCAACCAGTCCCTCTTTTTTTACCAGTACAAGGTCCAGCAGCAAACAAGGTCTGTTGTAAATTAACAATAGTTCTGAGTCTTAGTTTTTCCAAAGTTTGGGAGAACTTCCATGTTCTTTGGAGGGAACCATGGAATAAACTAGCTAATGTTCTTGCTACTTGAAGTCACCATGGTTAATGACTATGAGGCTTGACCTGAGCCAAAATGACATTGCTCATAATTTTCTTCCAATAAACCCACATCTCAAATAGACAGTAATCACTTACGTGATCATTACAGATGTGCTCTAAATATCCTAGAAGAATCTTATGGACAGAGAAGAATGGAAGTCACTATTTAAAAAATTATTTTTAAATCAACCTATTTCAATGGTCCTTATCATTATGGTATTTGAGTGTTCTACTATTGCTGATTTATCTGAAATACAAAACTGCTCTGGACAAAGGAATTATTACAAAATATCTTTAAAATGGTGCTATTGGTATTCCATTCCATATATATACCTTGTCCAGAACAAATGAGGAACTGTGCTGCTGAACAGGCTCTCTTGAATTCCATTCTAGTCTCAACTACCTGTTGTGGTTTAGCACCAGCGGGCAGTCAAGCATCACAAAGCGCTCACTCACCAAGCCCCCATCCCCGCCTCTACCCCGAAAGGGAAGTAGATCAGGGAGAAAAGTGCAAAAACCCTGCAGTGGTTGAGATAAGATTTTAATATGACACAACAGGAGGAATAACAAATATCAACAACAATAACTGCAATGAAACAACATACAAAAAGGAGTGGTATCAAATGAACCCTGTCACAGCCCCTCAGACTGCCCATCCAGAAGCTCACACTTTGCCCTGCCCCTCCCTCCCCATCCTCATGTGCTGGGCAAGACTCAGTCTGGTATCAAGTAACAAACTGCCTCCTTCAGCTGTCTATCACAAATGTGACCTCCCCCTCACCCTCTGGTGAAAATTAACCAGACTTCACTTATCTCTTCCAATGTGATTATTGGGAAGTCATTAATGTTCCTTCGGTTACCTTTTTTTTTTTAAATCCATGAAATAAGCATAAATAGCATGCTTCACAAGCTACAGGTGCTGCTTGAATTACATCTGTGAAGTACCACAGAATTGTTCTGGTTGGAAAAGAATTTTAAGATCATCAGATTCAACCATGAACCCAGCACTGTCAGGTCACCACTAAACCACGTCCCTCATCACCACATCTATATGCCCTTTAATACCTCCAGGGATGGTGACCCCCAACACCTCCCTGGGTAGCCTCTTCCAGGGCTTGACAACCCTTTCTGTGAAGAAATCTTTCCTAATAGGCAATCTAAACCTTTCCTGGCACAACGTGAAGCCATTTCCTCTTGTTCTATAGCTCATTACTTGGGAGAAGAGACTGAATTCCACCTCACTACAACCTCCTTCCAAGTAGCTGTACAGTGAGTGATACAGCCTCCCGTCAGCTTCACTTTCTCCAGGCTGAAAACCCTGGTTCCCTCAGCCACCCCTAAGACTTTGTTCACCAGCTTCCCTGCCCTTCTTTGGACATGCTCAAGTACCTTGATGTCCATCTTGCAACAAGAGGCCCAAAACTTAACATGGTACTTGAAGCGCAGTCTCACCAGTGCTAAGTACAAAGAGACACTCACTTCCCTAGTCCTGCTGGCCACACGGTTTCTGATACAACCAGAATTCTGATGGCCTTCTGGGCTACCTGGGCACGCTACTGGCTCATACTCAGCTGCCTATCAATCAAAATCCCAGGTCTTTTTTTCACCAGGCAGCTTTCCATCCACTCTTTCCCAAGCCCACAATTTCGCTTAGAGTTGTTGTGACCCAAGTGCAGGACTTGGGTCTTTTTGAACCTTATATCATTGGCCTCAGCCCACCCAGCCAGCATGACCAGATCCCTCTGAAAAGCCTTCCTATCTCCAAGCAGATCACTCCGTATAACTTGGTGTCATCTGCAAAGTTGCTAAGGGTGCCCTTGAGCTTCTCATCCAGATCACTGATAAAGATGCTAAAGAGAAAAGGCTACAATACTGAGCCCTGCGGAACACCATTTGTGACCAGCCACCAACTGGATTTTACTCCATTCACCACCACTCTCTGGGCTCAGCCATCCAGCCAACTGTTTCATCCAGCAAAGTATACACCCATCCAAGCCATGAGCAGTCAGTGTCTCCAGGAGGATGCTGTGGGAAATTGTGTCAAAGGCTTTACTGAAGTCTAGGTGAACATCCACAGCCTTTCCTTCATCCACTGAGCAGGTCACCTTGTCATAGAAGGCGATCCTGGTAGACAAAAAGGACCTGCCTTTCATAAACTCATGCTGACTGGGCCTGACCACTTGGCTGTCCTGTATAGGCTGCACAATGACACTCAAGATGATCTGCTCCATAACCTTGCCTGGCACCAAGGTCAGAATGTCAGGCCTGTAGCTCCCTGCATCCTCCTTCCAGTCCTTCTTGTAGATGGGTGTCACATTTGCTACTCTCCAGTCAACTGGGACCTCCCTGGTTAGACAGGACTGCTGGTAAATGATTAAAAGTGGCTTGGTGAGCACTTCTGCCAGCTCCCTCCGTACCCTGGGTGTATCCCATCTGGTCCCATAGACTTGTGTGCATCTAAGTGGTGTAAACTGACCACTTCCTCTTGGGTTAGGAGGGGCTTCATTCTACTCCTTGCTCTTGTTTTAGAGACACAATTTAATGACATCCTTTTGAAGAATTTCAAGTCTTTTTATAGCACCATTTCATAAATATTTAGCCCCAAAATAGAGGTTTAGCCGTTATTGTCAACACTTTTACTATAAACTATGTATCAAATATTTTTTGCTAACAGATTCTTCAGACAACAGAACATACTAAACGAGAACATGGTTAAACAAAATGCAAATATATTTTGAAAAAACCAAACTCAATTTCCAAACTCTTTCATTCCCTACTCCCACTTAATGGATAAGATACAGTTCTACCTTCAACTATGGTTAAGGTTCAAAGGTTATTTTTAGCTACAGTTCTATATTTACTAATTATTTCAGCAGAGATGGGATTTCTCCATTTCCTTTTATTATGCAGCCAATTAAATTCTTTAAAAAAGTGGCTCACCCACATGAGAGGATGAGAATATTCAATATACTTCAGTTCTGCCAATGGCAGCATTGCTAGGTCAAGTTGTTTAAAAAAAGTTGGAGTCAGAGCCAAGAAATCCTCTTACTAAAGACGATTAAGACAGGACATTTTATGTCACAAACAGTACCAGTAGTATGACTCTTTTTTAAATTATTTGTTTTTTCATTTTCAAGTAGTTAAGTACATTATCATGAAAAATCAATATGTAATTTTAAAAGATAAAATGCATCATGTTATTCTGAAGCTACTATGTAATGCATTTTTAAAAATGAGGAAAAAATCCCTCAAAAAATTTATTTCTTCAAAATAAAATAAAATGGTCCTAAGATAAGGCACCAGCACAGAATCACTACATCAAGGTAATGCATGGTAAGAAAAAACTTCCACTGTACACTTTATCACAATACTGTACTTAAGTATTTCAGTTTACTGTAAACAAACAAACAAAAAACAACCCTACCATCTGGGAAATCAGAAGTTAACTAAATCAAAATAAAGCTAATGTTCAAGTATGATCAGATCTTATTTTCCACTTCAGACAAGTGTGTCAAGCTTAAGTAAATACTAAGCTACTTTTATGTGTGTATTTTCATACTTATATGTTTATTTCTGTATATAGATATATATTAATTGTGTTTAATTTTGTCTGTACAAAATGCCAAAGAAATCTATTTACATTTATCTGTGCTATTACAAACACAATTATTTTTTAAAATTGTTTTTGGTGGTTTTTTTTTCAAGAAAAGAAAATTGACTGGCTTTCTAGGAATAATAAATACCCAATGCCTGCAAGAAACCCTACCAACAGATATTTCTGTTGAATGAAAAAAGCTTTGCATTCCAAATTAAGACAATAAAAAGGCTCTGACGTGTCTGGCACTACTCTGTAAAGCATTTTTTCATTTTTTTTCTTTGAACTAAGTCTACAATATAATCCGAACAGTTTCCTACCAAGAGAGCCCACTACAGGAAAAGCAGAATACTAAACAAAGAAGTTAAGCTGTATTCCATCAAACATTTCTCCATTTGCAATTCATCTTGGTAATAGAGATAGAACCTGGTAAATGCATATAGGACTTGAAGCAGGAGATTTCTCTTGCTCAATGCATAATTCATGTGCTCCGCCTGCAAAGTATGTAAAATGAGAATTTCACACCGCAGCATGAGCCATGGAACTGCAGAGAAAAGGCAGATGAAATCATATTTTGCTGTGTGAATTTTATTTCTTATCCTCCCAATATTTATACAAAACCATCATTGACAATCCAAATGCATTGACAGATCACCCACTGTTTCCATTGTGTTAGCACTTGAAAAGAGATCAGGCAGAAAGATAGACAATTTGTTTTTGTATATTTTTTAAATAGTGGATCAGGTTTTTAACAGCTGAGTGACTGTATTATACTTGTATAAGGAGGTCAACAGTAGCTGATTTTAAAATCCCACTGTAGAGACACCTATTTATACATGCATCATCCTCAAATCTGCATTTTAGCTCTACAAGATTTATGCTTACAGTAAAATATGTATCTGAACACCTCAAACTATCCATATTTCAAAATGATATAAAACACTGCAGTACAACAGAGCGACTTTTCTATTCACTGCAGCTCAATCACAGAGAATACTACAGCTTTTTCAAAATGATTCTTCAAGAGAAAAAATATGAAAGCATTAATAATGTATTCAGGAAAAACAATCTGAAGTTTTTGTAACCTATTTTAATGCTAGTAAATGCATGTATATATGCATGAATTAAGATCCCATGTGAGTGTAATTGAATCTTTTTTTCTCATGAAAGATCTACTGAATATGGGAAGGTACCCAATAAAACACACAGAATGATAATCACCACCCAAAACATCAGCTATGTAACATAGTTCATAACGTGCGACAAATTGAGAAACTGTAAAAATAGAGCCTACTAACTACTCCTCTTATTAATATGCATTTCAGAAAATCTTCTGAGTTTTATTTAAAAGGAAAGGAAATCCTAATGAATCATATCCCCATACATACTGACCAAAATAAGAACATCCTGTAGCAGAGTACTATAAACAATGGCTTTTATGATAAAAATCTATGAGAATAAAACCACACATTTCTGAGAGTCTGTCTGAAACTGTCTTCTTACTGGGTGGCCTGAAGTCAGGTAGGAAGCTGAAAAATTGTAAGATTTTCCTGGAAATAAAATAAACACAGATGGTTCTTGAAAGTGTACCTCAACACGAAGGCTCTATACAAGATTTGATCTAAAATGCTCTTTAAAGTTGGCTAACAATTGCTTTTCTTTCTAGCTTTGATGTGGTTGTCTAGGTTATCTATCATCAGTTAGCTCCACCTATAACCACAGAGCTCAAAACAGGTCTCTCAAAAAAAATCTGCTAAACTATTTATCGTAACAACCACCTTTAACACAAAGTACCTCTGATTCTCCCCCTATCCCCTCATCCAACTCTGCTTTCTGAATATAACCAAGTACGTGAAACACCTGAAGTATCAATACAGGCATCCAACATGGCTTAAATGGAAACCAGTTTCATGGTCCTAGAGAGATCTTTATGTTGAAGAACATTAAATTAACTTGCCCCTGCTCCCTTCATATATTATCATTGCTGTTTTCAGTCCATCAGCCATAGCTTGTTGCCCTTATATTAAATGTGCTAATTTCTTAGAGATAAAAAATTAAGGAACCCAGACACCTTGCTTTTGCACAGTGAACTCTATGCTATCTTCTCTTGTAAATAGTCTTGCTTCTTTTCTTGCTGCCATGCTATTTGCTTTAGTAATGTTTTGTTAAGTTTAAATGCTTCACAATTTTTCAGTTTTATCCTTTAATTCTGATCACATCTTTTGTCAATTGCTTATAAATACTTTTTTTTACCTAACACATTTCTTTTTAGGTGCTTCTTAATCAAGTAAGCCTTCAGGACTACTGCCATTTTCTTTTTCTCCTAAAATCCAAGAGTTTGACAATTTTGCATTGACTTCAACAGAACAATTCCAAGCTTCACAGACATTCCAGTTCTTGTATTATTCAATGTATTTGACTTCATACATTCTCGACTGCTGTTTTAAAATAGAAAAAAGCTTTTTACTGCTAGTAGTCCTCACATATCCTGTGAAAGAACTAGAATAGTTTACATAATGGTAGTGAAGGCAATCATGAACAAGAGGTGATGATATACTGAGAAAAATGGGCAAATGCAGCAGAGAGAAGACAATATTCTTTCAATATGGTTTTTCAGTGGCTGCTCAGAACTAAGCAGGTCAGAGTACCTGTTACTTCCTGGTGAAAAAATACTGTGCTAATACCAAAAGCTGCAAATGGCTAGAATTAATCCATGTCCCGTCTAGCATGAATGTTTATTCTAACAGGATTTATGTTCTATTTGTTGTGCTATCAACTTTTGGCAAGATAATTTGGCTTCTCTACTAGAAAAAAACTTTGACAAAAGTGTGCTATCCTATGTGATATTTGGGAAGGAAGCAGTGATAAAACCATAGAAACACATCTCCATTTCCCAAACGCTAAAGTTTCACTTCATCTTTTGTTCTACTTGGTAGAGGGGAATCAATTAAAAATTAAGAATATAATTCAGAGCTGCTGGGCAGACCCGTGGAGTTAAAAATGAAAGATCACGTCCAATGTAAGTTCAAGATTTAGAGAAACAGAGAGCACTTTCTCCTCGATTAAAGGAAATGCACACCAAAACAGCTTAATAAAGCTACAGCCTTCCTTTTTAACTGTTCAAAACATATCTGTCCACTAGCTTCGACAATTATGTGAAATGCAATAATGTCTGTTTAGACTGCTATGTCTCAGACTATGTTTAGACTACTAATGTCTTGTCTTAGTTTAAAACACATCAGACCATCATTTAATTTTCAAAATCACGTATCAGTATTAAAGTGGAATCTTCTGAGCTACAATTCTACCCTTTAAATCTATTATAAAACATACAGAAAGGAATGCACAGGAAATATTTGATTACAGACATCCTGAGTTCAGCTAGGACAGAGTTAAGTTTCACAGGAAGCTGCGAGGAGGCACAGCCAGGACAGCTGACCTGAACTAGCCACAGGGATATTCCTGCTCAGAAAACAAACAGGGTAGCTGGCCACAGGAGGAGGGATCACAGCTCAGGAACTGGTTGAGCATCAGGTTCCAGGTGGTGAGCAGTTGCATCGTGTATCACTTGATTCTTTTATTAGCTTTAGTGTTATTATTACTTCTTCTCTCCTTGTATTGTCCTATTAAACTTTTCTTATCTCAACCCATGAGGTTCTACTGTGTTCTGATTCTCCTTCCTATCCTACTGGGGGAGGGGTAGAATGAGAAAGCAGTTGCATGGTGCTTAGCTGCTGTATGGGCTAAAGCCACGTCAACAGAAAGATAAGTTTCAGAAACTCTTTAACTCTTCTACCACAACAAATTTATCATAAAGTTCCTCATTTAATTATTTTTTCAATGAACGGTAAACAGAAAGAAATCCATGCTATTAGCTTTAGCTTAGTTCTGTAGTGCTAGCCAGAGTATAATGAACTTTCTAACCTCTTTTTCTTCATTAAGTAATTAAAACTGACATATGAATGGATCTGTTGAACATGTGCACCTTCACGCATTTCCAATTCCAATTTATAAGAGATGTATTTGAAAGTTTGCTGCTTCGTAAATGTTGTAACAAAGCTAATAAAAAATCTGAAGCAATGGAATCCTTTCTAAGCTTTATTCCTATCAAACACAGAGAGCAATAAAAAGTTGAATAATCACTAAGAATATTAATTCTGCTAATCTATGTATACATCTCAAATCTATACATAGATGTATATAGATGCATTAGCTGCACTATTCTCAATTTTAACAGGAAATTTTAGAACAAACCTAGTGGTTCTACTAGAATGTTTTCAAACTCTTAAGAAAGAATGCAATAACATTTGTTTCTTGGTTTTGCCTCTTGTCAGAAGCAAGTCCTGTAAGTAGTTACACTTTAAGATCCCATATTAACACAATAATTGTCCCAATTCAGGTGCACTACTCATGTATTACGCTTTCACCAGTTCAACAGCAATCTATCTTCTGTTATTCTTCAGCTATCTGGAGTAAAAAACAACAGAATTAAAACCAAAACATACTTTTAATTATAAAATAATCTTACTTGCTTAAACTATCAAACTACTTTGTGATTGGTCTCTATATGAAAAGTCATAGATACTTTTCAGATATTCTGGTTTTTTTAGATATCCATAAAATCACAATCCATCTCCATTCCCACAAAAAGAAACACGTATAGATGGCTAGGTGCATCTTTTCATATTTTCTACGGGTTTTTTAAAAAACATATTTTACCTTACTAGAGGTAGCACGTCTAAATTTTCCGGAATCAGAGTCACTTTTAGAGTCTGATTCTGATGAACTTTCTTCTGAAGAAGCGGTCTCTGTATCAGAGGAACTGGATGTGCTTCTCTCTTTGGAGATCCCCTTTGCTTTCTTTTCAATGTCCTCTGAATCACTACATATTGAAAAGAAAAAAATTTAAGAGACACGTAAAACCACCAGAGGAGTTTGCTTAGGTAATATCTTACATTCATATTTTAAAGTTTTATTAAATGAGTTTTAAGTCAGTAGTACTTCATGATAAAAAACTCAGCTAAGATGGCAGAAGTAGCAGCTTATTTAAGGGTATACAAATTTTTTCTATCATATTACGCAATAAACTATCACGTATAATGTAAACCAGCAAAACAGTCAAACAAAAATGTGAACATATTAAATACGAAAAATATTATTTCCATGGATCAAAATGTGACATTGCAGAAAGAAGTGCAGACCCCTTTTATACAAAGAAACTTTTAGACTATTCCACCTATGATTAAAAGAAACTTGATGGGTTGTAAGATGTTTCTGTAAAGTAATACGCTTTAAAAAAAATAAAAGTCAATGCACTGAATTTATTCCTTCATTAATTCTTCTAAACCGAACCACCTAGAAATAAGATCTATAATATCTACAAATATTTCAATCCACTCAAGAGTTTATACAGAAGAGCTATTATATGCTGACACCTTTGGTCATACTGAGTACCTTACAGCTAATGGACTTCAGAGACACTATTCTTCACACAGTAAGCTTCTCTTCTGGTAATGTTAGATTATGTTCCTTTGTGCTAACAACTACTGAATATTATTAGAAGTTGCCTTGTTCACTTCTAATAACACTATAACTACCAATTAGTAGATTACCATTTTGTCTCAGGGGGAGTTACTACCTAAAATTATTGCAGGAAATAAAAATTATTTTCTAATAGTTATCACATAGCAGATACATTTACAGTGAATATAGAAAACCCCCCTCTGTTCTTGTATCTGCAGTAAAACGTTCTATACTTTCAAATCAGGTGTTTTATACACCTCCTCAATCAGCTTCCTCCCTAAGGTAATAAATAAATCGGTTACTAAAGTGCTTAAAAGATAACAAGGTCAACAGTAATTAAACAAATCCAGGCCACTCAACTATTAAAAGTCCCTTTTGACTCAAATTAAGTTGTTACATCTTTTTGTTTAGATTTAAGAGCAGTACAAAAGAATGTACTGTGCTGCATTACTGTTTGATTTAGCAATGTTTTTAGAAGAGGAAAAATACAGAGAAGGGGGATTGAAAAATCTAACATGACAGAAAGGGAAATAGTTAGGGCAATGTCTTCCTCTTCCCAAGAACTTCCAAGGTATCACTGAAATAAAATTTGATCAAAATTATTAAAAATGGATTATTTAAGCCATGCTAACGATGCCTACACATGTAACTGAAGTTAAAGGGTTGTTTTCAAATTTTCATCAAAAGCATTTTTTTTTCTGAAAGCAGCAAACTTGAAGTTTGCAAAGCTAAAACCGAAAGAGAGTACACTTCATAAAACAGTCTAATGTAGCATACCCGATTGTTAAAATGATGGTGAAAAAAATAGGTATCATGAAAATTACGTTTCAATGACAATATATAAAAAACTTTTTTGAGGTCAATGAGCTAAATGCAAAAATTCACTAGTGTATACTGTTTAAAGTTTCTTTGTGATTTATAATACAGGCACTGACAAAATTATCTACATTTCCTTCATTGCCATTGAATAGAAGCTGTAGTTGCATCCAAAAATAAGTTATTATGAATCAATTATATAAACGAAGTAAGCTGTTCCTCAAGAATTTATCTTTAGCATATTGTTAAAACTAGATTTGAAGATTCAAAATGTTTCTTTATTGTACATCAGCCAGTTTGACGGGTAATCATTGTTTACCTTACTGCTTAAAATTTCAGATGTTATTCTAATGAAAAGAATTTACTGGTAACTAGCTTTTTAACTTTGCGATGATGAAAAGCCTGTATTAATTTAACCTACAGATTTCATTTGTTCTGAACAGGAAAAACAATATAAATCACTTTTAAAATCATTAAATCCTGACTTAAATTAATAAAGTCATAATTAGGGCATTATGCTGTGTTTGTTATGGAAGTGGCAAGGCGAGCTGCTTTAATTACTGTCTGTAATAAAAGGAGCAGAGTGCGTACTGCGCCCCAATCAGTGCTGTCAGCCACGACTGAGCTGAGCTGCAAACTCATCAAGTGAGCTGGCAGCAGACTACAGAGTAAAGGGTGATCATGTCTGCAGAGGCCACTTGCTGACAGCACTGGAAGAAACAGATTCATACAATCCAAGGTATTAGCCCCAATTACTCAAAATTTTAATGATAATTTAATACATGATAATGCTGTTGATAATGGGCAATCTTAAAAAGCGCTAACACTTAAATATCTTATGACCGTTTCCCTTCACAGCTCTTGCCTCTAATATTTGGATCATAATCTTTTTAATATAACATTATTTAGAAAAATCAATTGTCTTAGTTACATAATGGCAAAGTGTTGAAGGACTTAATTTTAGCTCTCAGCAAAACTGCTGCAAAAGGTAATTAAGTGTTTCACACAACTATTTGATCACTTATTCAGACTCCCAAGGTTACATCAATTTTCAAAAAGCCACCCAAGATTTTACTGAAGTCATAAATTAATTCCAAACATAAGAGTAGTCTGATTAATGAAAATACGCACACTGTTCATACACCGAATATTGCTGGCATGCACTGAAACAGGAGACCACTCCTTGGCCAATACAGCCCCAAAAAAGCCTAATGAGTCTTAACAAACTGTTTACAGGAAGATTCCTTTAACAGATACTATCACAAAAAATTAAAGCAATACAAATGTATATGTACCTTTCATCAGCAGCTCTAGATGTTTTCTTTGTAGTACTTCCTTTGCTGTTTGATTCACTGTCACTTGATTCTTCACTGGAAGAGGAACTCCCATTAGTCTCGGCACTGTTGCCTTCCTCCTTATCTTCCTTCTCACTTTCACTGTCAGACTCACTCTCTGAAATAAAAACAACACAATTTTTTTTTCTAATTATCTTACATATTTAGTATTTTAGAAATTCAAGTTTGTTTTAAATAAAACAATGTTTCAGTATTTTAAGATTCAATTGCTAACTTTAGCACCGTTTAACCTGTGTCAAAAGCAGGCAAGAAAAGCAATTTCCCCTAACGTTTACAAAACTTTGTTGGTTAAGGACCTGTCCTCTTCAGCCTACAGTAATATACTTTATCAAATTAGAAAGCCCAATACTAAATTAATTGCATGTGGATTCTTCAAAAATTACATAACCCTATTAGAATTGGAGATGACCTCAAATTCTCTAATCTATATATTCACTTAACTGTAAGATTATCTTTTCATCCAATTGCTTAATTAGATAATCTGTTCTTGAATACTGATAGTGATGATGATAGAATCACTGATTTAAACAAATTATTCATCCTCTAATTAATCATGTAGTTACCAAATATTCAAATATCTGAAGTGAATATATTCTTTTCTTGCTCCAGAAATCATTAATTTCAGTGATATAATTCTTAAGCACCACACTTCTGCATATTTCCTCAGTTTAGGAATGAGAAGGAGGTACCACCATATTCAGATTTTAAGGTGCCCCTCTTCAAGTCAACTAGATCCTCATAATTCTTTTAAGTCTCTAATGCTAAACATTTTCTGCGTCGAAAGTCTGGGCCCGGAAGAATGATGTTCTTCACTACATCTAAACTATATTACCATCTACAGAAATGGCAGTCTTGGGGAACTGCCTGTCTGACATTAAGTGGAAGACTGGTCAGAAGAACCTTTGCTCACTGAACCCGACAGGTTGCTGTCAGTTATCTTCTTCATCATTACCCCTCTAACAATAAATAGAAACCATTATGTAGAATTTGAGAGCAATATTTTAACACTATTTACTGAATAAACCCCATGAAAGACTAGACATTTAAACCAGTCTGGTTGTTTATCAACACAGCAGCACATGCTATCAAAATAGTACTTCATTAATAACAAATTACAAAAAAGATTCAAGATTTACAGTTCCCACCAACCACGCATATGGGTACTCTTGCCACATAAAGTTATGTGCCTTTAGTTTTAATTGGAGTTACAAACTCTCACTACTCTTACTAGACTCAAAGCAGGATGAAAATAGCATGCCAGCTTTTTTAACTGCAAAACAAAGCAAAGTCTATCTCACTTATTAAACAAACAAGCTATATCTGTAGAATTAGCAGTTACTGCACAGCTAGAGTAAATGCAAAATTTCTCCCCAATATCCTGATTTTATACATAGCTCTGTTTTTCAATTTTATTTTATTTTTTCTATTTCCTTTTAGGTAGTGGTCAGTTCTGAAGATAATTTCTCCAGGCAGCAGAAATGAGACTTGATTTGTAAACACCTACCTGACGCACTGGTACTGTCAGATTCATCTTCTTCCTCTTCTGATTCAGAGTAGAACTTTTCAGTAGGTTTCTCTTTCTTTGTCTTACTTAGAATTCCAGTCCATTCCTTTGCCTGTAAATAAATTTCAACTTGCTTACTTTTACAAGCAGCAATACAAAAATAAATACACAACAAGGTAACAAAAAATAATCGCAGTAGCAGCAGTAGTATTAAGCAATTTCTAAATACTTCCTCTAAGCAAGTCAAGAGAAATGATTAAACTTTTTTTATTCTACACAATTAGAACTAAGAGTTTTGTACATACTGATAAAAAGGTGAGATACACCTATTATAGAGTCTAGAAAAAAGTTTACTACAGCAAATTGAAAGTATCAGTAACCATAAATAAACTTCTGTGTCCAAAGAACCTGAAATCTAAGAGTTTTTCCTCTAGTTCCAGCTGAGTTTAGCCCATGACTAGAACGAAGGGTAAGTATGGCCAGTCACCATCTTTATCATCCAAAGTTTTAAGGGAAAACAGATGTGGACCCAGTAGACAGCAGAAATTCCAGCAGCCACAGAGGAATTATATTTCACTTCCTTTGCAATTCTCCAAATAAAAGTAATTCCTACCACCAAGAGAACACCAGAATGGGGCAATACTTTGGCCAGATGTTGTTATTTTCCATAACCTCCTGCTCAGGCCAGAAAAAACATCCAAACAGGCAGACAACTATATCAAGAGGGATACAGGTCTGCCTCAGAGACCGCTGACTGCCTGAATAAGACTAAATTTTGGAATAGCTCTCAAAAGTGACCAGCAATGGTGTACAGTCCTAGAGACACACTGTCTTCCTCTTAAACACCAAAAGCTGCTAAAGCTTTGTAATGCTCCACCCAGTAACTGGTATTTTTAAAAACAATATTCTTTTGGACATAAATGAAAATTTAATTGTGGATTGTAGCTTAGCAACTCAGTTCCACTCACGTACATTGTGTAGGCACACACAGTATTAGAGGAACTAAAGAATTAATGACAATGAGACACTCTTCAAAGATGATATTTGCAAATAAAAAAAAAAAAAAGAGGATGAGGAAAGGATTTTTGTGCTTGTTTTGAGGTTTAAATGGTTGGAGAGAGATGTTTTCTATTATACTGTTGATGGATGTTACTCCAATTTCCTGCAATATTTTTTGTTTTTATGGACAAAGGCGCCTCCACACATTCTTTCAAGCCAACCCTATCATTTATAATCCCCCACTTGAGCTGATTGCCTTCAGATTCTTCCCATAAAAGCTTTCAGAAGTTTGTACACAAATATCTCTTTTCGTGAAATGTATATAAGGAGGTAGACAAGTAATATTAAAGTACTAAGGAGAAATGTTTGTTCTACCACACTGATGTTCACTTTGGCAATTCATAGGATTTTTCAGAATTTTCTCTACTTGTCCTATGTCTAACACCTCATATGCAAATTAATTTATGTGTGATTTACTGTAGGAGTTGGCTTATGATGAAGACCGTGTGCTTTTCTGGATATATCTGTTACAATGACATACCTCTGAGACATTATAAAGCACCTTATATTGCAATATATTTCTATTTCTGTTACTGTTCAATAGCTTTCACTGACATTTGATAGGACTCTGGTACCTGACAAGTCGCAACTCTGGTATTAGAACATGACTTTGCCTTAGAGCTTACAGTCCAGCAACAGAAAGCTATTGGTAACAGAAGACCAGTCCTATAATGTCAACCAGTAACTAGTACACTAGGTTGATGATGTTTTCCTATTATAGACTTTTTAAATTCTCCCCAGGTGATCCGAAATGTAAATACTGGTCTCTTACAAACTTTACACTTGAAAACACACATAATTTTTCCACCTCCCGCTGCCTCCTTTACCATTTTTTTTTTCTATTTAGACTTGGATTTGCACATAAATAAACCTGTGCTTACCTCCAACTTTGGTCATCCAGCTACACTCATCATTAAAAGCAATTAACATATTGTAGCACATTGAACATAAAAAGTATGAAATCAAAAGTGATTTGGAGGGGAAAAAAGCCTGTGTAATCCATGAGCGACACAGACATGTCCTACAGTCAACCCACTTCTCTCACTGATAAGAGCAAACATCGTGTAGGTTTCCAAATGTTTTGTTTCCAAGATAAAATAAGCAACAGGGATGGTTCACATGCATCGACATTTTTCAGTAGAGCATACAGCGAGTATTTAATTACTTTTATTTTTGTCTAATAGTTTACATTGACGAATGCCTTCAGTGGAGTTACTTTTAAAGATGCTGACGTACCGACTCGGCTATGTCGACATTTCGGACAGAGGGGTCAGGCGCCACCTCTGGCCAGTCGGACAGCTCCAGGTAGCCGGTGGCTCGGCTGTTCAGTGTATGAGACAAGGTGCCAAGCTGGAAATGATCCCGATCTATTAAAAAAAGGGAGGGAGAAATACACAAACACCATGAGCTCTACCACAAAGAGCAATCTTAATCAGGGCTAAAGGTAATTGCCATTATATTACCTCAAATGTCATGGAATAAATATAAACTAGGAAGCTCTTCATAGGTCAAAAAACTGATTTCAGTCCATAGATTACAATAATCTCCCCCATAATGGTCAATAAAAAAGCTAATCAGTCAGTGTGTTTAGAGGTGCTGCTCTGAAATGTAGCTTCTCTAAAAATTACTTTACTGTGAATATTAAGAATGACAGCACAGTTAAACAATCCATATACATGTCTTGGCACAAACACATCCAGAATTTTAATAGTTTTTCTTCAAAATGGAGCTACTTTTAGAGCCTCAAAACTTGGACTAGGCAAGTATGAAAATTAAAATTGCAAATCATCACAATAACCAAACATTTTTAATTAAGATAACCTGATAACCTTTTAATTTGAGAAGACGGACAATGGTTCTTAGTTGTAAAAAGACAGGGAAAACGCACAAGGAAAATTATGACTTTGGAGAAAACGAATAAAAACCTAATCTGCTGAGATTCAATTTATTTCAGATTCATAAAACATTTGCAATACTCACATTAACAATCTTCTTTCTATTCAAGTCTAGATAAAAAACTAAAGCCATTTCCTAAATTGAAGAATAGATTTCCTCAAAAGACACACCTTCTGCTATCTAAATAAAATTTAAAGTCCACATAAATAGAAATGTGTCAGTTTGTCAGGGTTTATCATCAGACGAATGCATTGTGTTTGCACCACGCAAACCCTGCTTGCTGAGAAGTAAGCAGAGCGAGGACCCTTGCATATTAATCATTTGTATTTGCTAAGTAACACAATTTGTGAGCATATTTGAAATCAAATTGGCTGCCACATTCCTCTACACAATGAACATTTCCCAAATGGTTTTGGCAGTTGTACCTTTAAAAGGAGACTCAAGCAACGGGGCCGGTTTCTGTGCCAGAAATATTTTTTTGGCATATTTGCTTAAAGCTCCACTCTTCTCATTCGGAACAATAAGCTGCCTAATAAATCTTGTACGGTCTCTGATGTCGTAGCTTTGATCATACTTGCCGAGATTTAATACATACTGGGTAAGCAATTTTGTCTGTGGAAAAACACAGGACAAGAACAGAATACAAGTTATTTATGATTATTGATAACTCTGGATAAACATATTTAAAGAGGTAATAAAAATGAATGGTTATGTCAAACAAATGTTGTTCCACAGGGAATATGCATTTCTAAAGCTGCAAATGGAATTCTGCAGCCAAAGCACATGTCCTCTTCTGTATTGGGGAGGTGAATGCTGAGTACTGAGAAGCAGCCATGTGCTAGATTATTAAACTGCTGAAGTGGAAAGAAAGGCATCATTAAAAAAATAATCATATATGGCAAACCCGCTGAAGGCTCTACGTGAGGATAATGAATGTGGAAATACAACTAAAAACATGGCACTCAAAACTTAATCGGAAAAATATGCAGGACATCAAAACATCAGAGGGTATTAGGGGGCTGGCAAACTGCTTCTGCTGAGGTGTGTTTTATGAAGAGATACTGTCCCTGGCATAAGCAGTGTCTGCACTCTGACTGCACTCAGTTACTTTATCCTGAATTATGATCCATTAAAGCAGACACATGAATCATTGAACTGGATTACTGCAAATTATTTGCAGTGCATTTAGCTGTTACTTTTTCATAAAAGCAAGCTGCTGATGCCCTCTAAAAACCAGGATAAAAGACTTCTTCCATTTTTTTCCTGAAGCTTAAAGCCTCCAGCAATATCGGTCATTTATTTATGTAAGAGAGTAACTTATATTATCACAGCTTTTTACAGCATAAAAGGACTTCCTAATTTGATGTCTGAGAATATTAACATGTATTAAATAATTTTAATAATTCAGTTAAACTAAAAAAAATAATATTAAAAAAATCAGGGAGACTTTTCCAGTATCTTAGAAATAATGTATTGTAACCAGAACAGCAGCACTGAACAGAGTGTATTAAATTCATCTGAGAGAAGTATGCCACTTTTCTTTACATACAAAAAAACAGGAAAAAGACCAAATATAATATACCAGAAGCAAATTTTTAGTATTGTAACTCAGAATGGATTAATAACATATGGTTAAAAAATGTATTGTCAAGAAGGATTAATTTCTTTTATACAAAGAAAAAACATTCCATATATATTGTGTTTATCGTGCTTTTGTTAGAACATAGTTTCAATCATGCAAGTAAAAAATCATGTAAAAAACCACCAAAACAGTCAATTCTGTTACATGCAATTTGCCAAGAAAAGTTAAGTTTAAGAATTCCTACCTTGAGGATGCAAGGTAGTTTTTTTTCTAGAGATGTAAAAAATACTTTCTCAGAATATTAACTCTTGTAAGTGAAATAGTAGTAAACAAAAAAATGTTTTAATTTTAACCACCTACAATGCAATGTATGCAAGCATTCACAAAATACTCTATGCCAGAACTCTTTTTTGGTACTCAAAAATCTGAAGAAATAAGTCAAATTAGAATAATAAAAGCATAGTTAAAAAAAAAAAAAAATCTATCAGTGAAGTATTTTTTGTTCATTTTTTCTCTCTGATACCCAAGGAAGGTTCTGTGAAAATACACCTTTTTTCCACCAAGGTATTGTCTTAGCTCTGGGAAAACTAAAACTTTCCCGTACGTATTTCACAGCTTATTGGCAGCTATTTCTATCTCAAGGTATAAAATTTTAAACAACTGCATCAGACATAACATATGTAATCTGCACTCATGCAGGACTTAGGCTGTTCAATCTAAATGGAATTGGAAGGGAGGGTTCTCAGGTAGCATGAATTAAACTAAATGAGGGATACTTCCTGCAGCCTTTGCCATTACTTTTCTGTAAAACAAAACAAGACTCCTGGCTGTCATGGCAGAAAGCTCAGCAGAATGGATCATAAACCACAGTGATCTTGGCTTGTGAATTGCTGTAGGGATGTGAAAAATTGAGAGCCTTGGTATCATGGTGGGCACTTCTTCAGTGAGCACTGACGGAATTAGATAAGAGTTGATCCTGAAAGACTGCATTTTCTCAAATGGGATCATTTTCTCCATGCTTGTTTTCCATTTCCTCCCTTCCCTCTCCCCTAAAATATCCAGTCCAGTACAGATAAAGATAACACAAATTTATATGGAAGAATGTTCCACATCTGCGAGAAGTCTTCTGGAAAGCATTATGCACGACGTTAATAGTTTTCATGAAAACAGAAAGAAAACAGTGGGCTTTTTCTTGTCTTATGGCAACACAACCAAACAAGTAGTGAAGCTTTTCTACATGGAGGTTGCTAATAGAAACAATTAATTTTAATTAAAAAAAGAAACAAACACAAAACCATGCTAATGAATACACATCAGTTTTTCCAAAAAAGCAATATCCATAAGAAGCTTAAAATTATTTGAGCAAGCACAGGAATTCAGTGAAATATGACAGATTCTGCACACCATGACTTCTTCATAACACAGTAGGACAAAGTATTCTGATGTATGCTATAATGCATTTATTGTCATATGTCAACGTAGCCTGTTATCTGGGCATGCTCATTATATAGGCATAATATAATTTCTTTAATCTCCACACTGTTAGCATCTATTACTACTTTTTTGTACATTTTGGTTTGGCTTGTATGAAAAGTATATTTCGAGTTGTCCTTCAGCAATATTCCCAGAGCTTTCTAGTGGCAATAATTCTGTTTAAGAATTTAATGCCTATCCTATATTAGCAGCAATTAACCTTTTGGCAGATCCCCACTTGAAAAAAACTATAATACAAGTATTACCAACAAATGAGGCTCTATATTGAGTGAGAAGCAGCTATCTATCCACTCTATGGTATCATTAGCTCGCAGTAACTTGATTCTTTAGGTATATGAGGTAAGGCTATTGTGCTAAACCACGTCTGACATATCTATTTACACGCTAAGAATACTCAGGACTTTTTGTGGTGGGACTCCTACTGTGTTACAGTAACAGCATCCCATCAAAATCTCTTTATTTTTCTTGCTATATACAAGAAACAGCTAAGGCAATTAGACAACATATTTTCTGCATAACACCTTTACCTGAGCTCAATTTAGACAGCTAACTAGCACATTCATAAAGATTTTTATATCTCCAAGTGATGAAAAAACGAAGTAAGTCTACCAGACAACACAGACAACCACAGAAAACCTTGTTCTTGTTACGTATTTATCCAGATAGGATTGAATCTGAAACTCTTCCTTAAATAATAAACAGCCTTTGAAAATTCATGGGGTGATCACAGGATTTAAAAGATGATGGAGATTCTTATGGAAAATCCTGAATCTTAAAAGCATTCCTGAGAATGTGCTGCATTAAGTCTTAGAACATATGCCTAAGGAAATTATCAGCAAATAGTATATTTACAGAAAGGGAAAAAGTAAGAGTTTTATTTCCTCCACAATTCTGTGCTTTTCTCCAAACAAGACTTAATAGATGAATTTTACCTGCCTTTTCCTCTCTTGGACAAAGAACTCTTTCCATCTGTCTGATCCGGGTCAAGCCTCTTTTGCCTACCCTATCATTACTTTTCAATAAAGTCATATTGTATCTTTCAGATTCTCACAACTTGATTAACTTTGGATGAAACTGAGAAAGGATTCAAAAAAGTATTACGTGATGTGGTAGGATATGGAGGGAGAAAACATGGGGATGGGGAGAGATGGACAGACTGACAACTGAGTCGTCAAGAGTACAAGATTTGCTATGAAGTTTGGAAAAATCAGACTGTAAAAAATCGCTGGACTTTTTAGGAACTGAAGTAATTCCAGAAAGAAATGTTTTGATACTGAGTAAAGAAGACCTGCTCCTGGGAATAAGGATGTAGATACAGGAAGTGGTTTAGACGTCATATTCTATTTTGGAAGGAGCTTTTAATAAGGGTGAATCATCAACCTATCCTGTTAGAATTTTGCATATGAACAGCTTGACCACTTGAGAAGACAACTTACCTTTCCATTACCTAAACTAAAAGAAGAAAATACTCTTCGCAGAAATTCATGATTTAGTAAGCATCTCAGAAGACAGTTTCTTCTGCTTTATCATCATCATTACTGTATTTGAATAAAGGCCTTTGCAACACTTATAATGATGGCTTAAAATGTATTAAGATGTGAAACTGGGAAAAGAGTATCACAGAAATCACCATCTCCTTGTAAACAATCGATTTTTGGCCAAATATGGTGTGGAAAAATTACTATAAAATGTCAAAAATTATATGGAAAAAAATCAGTGAGTATTGTGTAATGCGCCAAAAAGAAACAGTTTAGATAATCAAACCAATTTTTCCATTATCTCAGTCAGCATTTTCATTAAGGTGAGCACTGACAGAAAGAATTCACCTTTTGTTACTGTCCCTTTTAGACTGTATAAGCAAAGGACAAGCATTCAATCTTATCTGAATGCATGGCAAGACAGCTCATCTCTCCACATGCCCTACAGAATGAAGTCTCAGACTGATCAAGTTGGCAGATGGATGCAGCTATCAAAGAACAAGATACCACAGCTGCAGAAGTAAAAGATCCTGTGCTGTCCAAACTTTTGTAAGACAAAGAGGACTAGCAGCCCAGGAAAATGTACACATCTCAGACAATACATGACTTCTACATTTTTGAAAAAAAATCCATCTTTGATTTTACAACCTTTTACAGTAGTAATTGGAATTAAAGTGGAAAATTAGTGTCAAGATGCTCTATTTCATAGCCAGAGAGTGACGAAGTTTACAGCATTGTCACTGAGAAGAATGAGGCAGCTGGCACCTCTTATATTGTTTCAGCTGCCTAGAGATCTAAGTTCACCTTTTTGCAGTATTTGACATTTTCAGATTATCTTTATTACTAGAGATGATCAAACCCCACCCTCTCCACAAGGTAAAGTGAAATAGTAAGAAATACAGAAAAAGTAACTCAGTTACTATCTTTAAGATGAGCACTGATGGAAAGACTAACAAGGCCTTTTGCTGGTATCATCTTTTAGATATCCTGAAAAAAAATCAGTAGCTTCTTGTTCAAATTGATAATATTCCCTTGAAAATTCTGGTCTTAGATCTAAAAAACAGCAAATCATATCTGGAAAATTGCTGATCTGATACTAGTAACACAATTTGCAAATCTTTCCTATTTATGTGAATTAAAAAATCCAAAATTTCCCCCCATGAAACAAAGAGGCAAAGAAGAGTGATCTCAACACTATATTCATATTTACAATCCAGCACACACTCAAAGACTCACGGTTAGATTTAGTCTGTTAGAATTCTTGAAAACTGATGTTCAGCTGATGATCTTCATAGAACAATATGGACTAGTTTTCGTTACTTTTGCAAGAAACCCCCACTGATCTATACAGACCATACAAAACCTACTGTGACTCTAAATATGTGCATATCTGAATTTATGCTTACCTGCTTTGAGTTTGTTAAATAGAGTTTTGCGCCCAAATTTAAGATCTGCAACTTTACAAGGTCATCTTCATTAGTGAAACTCTTGGCTGTTTTCCTCAAAACATCAGGCGCGATCTTTGGAACCCGCTCACAGTACTCACCAATGAGCCAAAGAATGCTGGCTCTGGCTACAGGAACCTGAGAAAACATTGGACACTCTAAGTTAATGCGTTCACAAAAACCACTTGCGTACTTTTACATTTCTATGTTCAGTAACAAGGATTAAACAAAATAACGTCTAAAGGCAATCACCACGCAAGAAATATAGACCCAAATTAAATATGTTCAATAAGGCCACTGTGGTAGACTGAATATTCGTACAAATGTAAGAATCAGATCCTGTGCGTATTATTAGTTGACAAGACAAACAGAGCAGGAATGGAAACAGGAACACAGAAGCAACGCAGTTGTGTTCACAGCACAAGCTGGTAGCAGCTGGGAAGAGAATCCAAGCCTTTGAGGTATGGCTGGGAATTCTTTCCACCAGCTTATGCTGAATACCATGCTGAAAAAAATCAGTGCTTTTTTGTGACTATATTCATACAGGAACCGTTTCCAATGATGCTGCTTCTCCAAAACTTGCCCATCTAATTTAAACAGTCAAGAAATTTTTTAAGACTATCGCCATCTTTCCTTCAGTTTTATTTAAAATTTTATGACAGTTAGATTCATATTTTTGCAAATGTCCAAGGCCAGCTGAACAGAGAAGTCTGGAGAGACTCAAGTTCAAAACTAAGTTTCTCGATTTCTCAATCTAACTCCTTAACTGGAAACACTCGGACCAGAATCTCACACAGGTCTTACTTGTAAGTAAGACTTGAGTCTTACTTAACTGTTTCCACTGAAATAATTGGCAGTAACAGTTCTCAGATGAAATCCCAGTGCAGACTTCAAAAGCACAGGACTGTCACAGACAGAGTCGAATCAAAAAGGACAAGCACAGAAGGAAACAGAAGCTCATGCTCCATCCAAAGTTTAGCTACAAGTAGTTAGAAGTTAAATGAAATAACATATACACACTCTTCTCAAAGGGGAGCTAGCCTCTATTACCTAGCGGTCAACTTAAAAATTGCACCTGTGTTACATAACTCCTTGAAAACGTTCTCCTTTCCTTCAGAGAAAGGACAAAAGTATGTGATAACAGAATTCTTTTAGGCAGAACCATGTCTTGCATAGTGTCTACAGACTGTGGTGCTCTCATGTTCTGCACACACTCTTGTTCAACAGATGCTGAAATACTAGGGAAAAACCACAACTGTTCTATCCTATCAAATGACTGACTGCAATTTAGAAAAAAGGAAAGCTTCCAACTGTAACTGCAATTTCAGCTAATTATGCTGTTCTGTCTAAAGAAGTAAAAAAGCATTTGTACTAACACTTCCCATTACTCCCTATGCACACAGTGATCTTTTTTAATAAGCTTACATTTAAGCCACTGTGACTTCTGCATTAGGTAAGATTTACAGGAGAAACAAGCTTTAGAAATTCAGCACTGTGGTTCTCAAAGCACTAGTTCTCACCATTTTTTACATATGTTTTAATTTTTTAGTATATGTCAGTTATAGATGAATATCCATTTTATCAGAATTACAATCGAAATCAATGATTAAGTATCCTACTCTTATACACATCAAATTTGAAAGTATTGCTTTCCAGTTACACTCATAAATGTAACAAATGTAAGTAAGCTACCAAGGTTCAGCATAGAAATTCCCAAACTATGGCCACAGTCCCTAATAAGTGGTCCACTAAGCAACACTAAAGAAATAATTATGTCCACAAAACCCGTTAATGATTACACACATTTTACTGCTCAAAAAAGTTTGGTAAAAGCTTCAAATAGAAATTTGGACAGTATCTCCCTTGAGGCTCCAAGCTACCTGGTCTAATGGGCAGCATTCCTGCTCATGGCAGGGGGGTTGGAACCAGATGATCTTTAAGGTCCTTTCCAACTCAAGTAATTCTGTGATTCCATGGTTCTATATTTCACATTGCTGCAAATACACATGCCAACAAAAATATACACAGGCATATTGTGGAGAAAACAGAGGTCTGCCTCTGCTGAAAGAGAACGAACCAGATCACGGAAAGACGGGATATAGGAGTCCAACAACAACAACAACTAAATACCCCCTCAAGAGATAAATGCCAATTCTAAACATGGAAAAGATATTTAAGGTAGAGGTAACAATGTATCAAGAGTGTTACAGCACAGTGATTTAACATACATAAAGATACGTAAATCCTGATCGAGATACGGATGAAATTTTTTTGTGAATTGACAAAAAAATGTAAATGGTCTTGGAACTTAAGAGTGTGAAAGAGGGCAGCAAGCTACTGAACAACTGCTAAATATAAAAAATTTAAATGTAGCCAGAATATGCTTGCCTGCAAAACAGTAAGACTGATGCCACTGTACACCGATTTCAGAAGGGAAAGAGGTTATTTCTAATGTTCCAAAGGTTACACTGCATTAAGACCTCACTCCCAATCTATTACTTTAAATTGGGCTAAAGAATAGTAATTGAGTGGTACATTAAATTTTCCAGTATTGGAGCAGTTCAAGTTGCCTGCTGTACAGACAGATATCTCTAAATAAGAATATATAGGCAACTTCAGATTTCAGTTATGCTAGATTTATTTTCCTAAAATATTTCATTACAGACTTGTTAAAATGAGAGTTCTACAAAAGATCACCAAGTACCACAGTTTGGGCAGCAGCCTATTAGAAACATCCCTTTTCCTGTTACTGTCTTTTCATAAAACAAATAGCTCTCAGAGGAGACCAATTTCAGTAATATCATAGTAAAAGGCAAACACCAGTATTGTACTCTTACTAGTACAGGAAGGACTACACTTAAAACCCACAATGAAATATATTTAAATATATTTAAACAGTGTGTATTTAAGCACAATATTCTATTCTCTAAAGTTTTTTCCCAGTTCGTAATTATTAAAGTAATCATAGAATGGCTTGAGTTGGAAGGGACAAACTAGCTTAGAAGGTAAAATTAATAGACTAATTTGAATAATAGTGACATTGGAATACAGATGAAATTTCACAGAATCACAGAATGTCTTTGGTTGGAAGAGACCTTCAAGATCATCTAGTACAGCCTTTGACCAAACACTGCAAGCTTCTCTTGACACTCTTGACTTTTAACCAGGTGATTAGCTTACTATGTAAATACTGTCTATATTAAACACAATTTTGTACCACAAGAATCAGTATCAATTAGAGACTTTTTGAATCAAACCCTGAGTGGAAGCCATTTTAATGAGAGTGTATGTCAAACTGATGAACCCAGTGTTTCTGTGTCACTGGATTCATTTGGGGTCGAAATTACACAATATTTTCAGACTTCTTTTTTCTTGTTTAAGTCTTCCACTCCTCCACCATGTACTATTAAGTACATGATCCTGCAGCCGTTGCTTCCAGGGCATTCAAAACAGCAAACAAGAAACGAAGTCACTTCTAGACCTTCATTGCCTTTTCCAGTATAGCTTAAGTAGGGACCTTGAATTGACAAAAACGCAGGAAATAATACTTTCATTATTCAGCCCTATTCTGCATTATCCTTAAAGGCAAACAGGATTGTAAATACTTTGCCTGATGTTTTATTCCATATGCCCTGAGCAAGTGGTTAAGTGCACTTTTTAAGCCTTAGTACCACAAGGCAGTTTCTCCTACCATTTTAATCTATTTCCTGTCTGAAGGAAAATAAAGAAAATATTAAAAAAAAAAACACAAAAAAACCAAAACCCAGCAACACCCTCTCCCCTTAAGGCAAGACTCTTGTTACTTCTAGCAGTTAGAGAAAGACATTATAAAGATTTTACTGTCCACTCTAAGCACCACAATTCAAAAACTATGGTAGTTCAGCTTTAACCTTATTACACAACATACTAAGCTAAAGAACAACTTAGAATCACTAATTCTGGTTATCTGTATTTGTCACAAAATGAAGAGATATTCAAATTGCAAATGAGTTCTAATTCTTTGCATCCAGAAGAAAATTTGCATGGCTAGCAGGTTCTTAAATTTTACTTTGAATCCAAAATGTAAAGAAGGATGACGTTCATGTGAAATGTCAGAATGGCAGCAAGAAGAAAAGGTACACAAGAAACAATGGGAGTTAAAAGACAAGTGTTGGGGTTTTTTTGTTTTTTTTTTTTTTTTTTGTTGTTGTCGCCTTGCTTTTTTTTGTTTTGTTTTTTTTTTTTTTAAATGGCAGACCTTCAAGGACTCCTCCATTATTTAAACCTCTACACACAAAATTCCTTTAAAAAAGAATCTCCACTGATGACTGCAACCTCTTATAGTGTAGAGGTTTTGCTTCAATTGTTTTATTCAAGCTGAATATTTGTTTCAAGTTTAGTGTTCAATGTTCAATGTTCCTGGACACAATGTCCCAAAGGTGATGTATTCGTCTCAAGTTCTAAAACATTATTTGCTCTAGTATCTATGTAGAAAAATGATCAAATTATGAGAATTGTTTATTAAGACACTGCTTACATAAAGGTTTAAAAATACTTTATTAAAGTGTATCCTAGGGAAAAGAATGCGTCTAGAATCTGAAGCTTGCAGAACTGAAATACATATGAACATACAAACCTCATGTTTTATGATACCTTCCCAATATTGAAGGAAAGAAGAACTTAACTAAAGGAAGAAAGCTGCCTCTCCTGTAAAGCTGTATCAGAAACATAGCAATAAGCAGTATTTACATAGGAATACTGCAGAGGAACTCATATTTGTTATTGTTGGATAAATGGACAGACTAGTGTAAAGAACTCCTAGTTACCTACTCTAGTAATAAGAATCTCAGTAACAAGAAAATCAGTAATTGGTAATTCTCCAATTGCTCCCCAATTCAAGAGAGGGACCTACTGGAGAGAGTTCAACGGAGAGCTGCAAGGATGATTAAGGGACTAGAACGTCTCTCCTACAAAGAGAGACTGAGTGAACTGGGGCTGTTTAGCCCTGAAAGGAGACGGCTGAGAGAGGCTCTTATTAATGTCTATAAATATCTGAGGAGTAGGTGCCAAGAGGAAGGGGACAATGTCTTTTCAGTGGTGCCCAGCAACAGAACAAGAAATAATGGGTTTAAGTTAGAACATAGGAAGTTCCACCTCAACATGAGGAGAAACTTCTTTATTGTGAGGTTGGTGGAGCACTGGAACAAGCTGCCCAGAGAGGCTGTGGAGTCTACTTCTCTGGAGACTTTCAAAACCCAACTGGATGCCTTCCTGTGTGGCCTCTCCTAGGTGATCCTGCTCTGGCAAGGAGGTTGGACTAGATGATCTCTAGAGGTTCCTTCCAACCCCTAACATTCTATGATTCTATGACTCAAGTTCATTCAGGACCGCATCATATCATTTGGCTGCTCTTCCTATGGCCAAATGAAAGAGTTCTTTAAAGAAGGCAGTATGCTCTTGCACAGATGAATAGTGTTTCAAATCTAATTTAAAAATTAGTCCAGCAATACTATTCCCATCAGAAGAGATCAGGAAAGAAAAAATATCTGTGTAAAATACATGTGTGTGCATACGTATATTGTACGTCAGTGTAATAACGGTCAGAGATCCTTGCTTTGCGTCTCTGTGTCTTACAGCAGACTAAAACCAATGCAACTGTGTTATATCAACTCATAACCACTCTTGCCATAGTAAGATCAAAGTTTACAATACACATGCAGATCTCAGAAATTCCAGCAATGCTTTATTAAATTTTGAAATTTCAAACTCAGATCTCAATAATGAGATAACGCAAATATCACCTTCCTAAAAGTCTGAAAATACGCTTTTCCTTTTCAGAAGTGTCTGAAGGGGTTGGTGAGTTGGATGAGATGACCTTTAAAGGTCCTTTTCAACCTAAAATATTCTGTGAAGGAATACATCCATCTGCAATCATAATATGTGCTAGTTATTTCAGGGTAATGATAGAGCATTTGAACCATAAATACCAACTTCTTCCAAATTTATTCTTTAATTTGAAGTCCTAAACATACTGAAGAAGTTATTATTAAAACTGGAAGTTATTATTAAAAAAATACAGAGAAAAATCTAAAACAGTGTAAAACAATCACACTGGAGAGTCTATAGCACCACTGTCACTGTTTCTTTCTTGAAGCATGATTCAGATTTTCATTCTTGGTTTATTTCTATGACTGCTATGTTCCACAGACTGTTCCTCTACTACTGTTTTCTGATATACTATACAACCTCATTTTTGGAGAACATGGGTACATTAAAGTAGTTCAAGGACTGCATGTCTTCCCCCTCACCCCATTCAACTTAAAAGAATTTTCTTTTTCAAAAAAAGTCCCCGTATTTAAAACTTGAAATATTTACTGAGAAGTATTAATAGTTTTAAATAGCTACAAAATGCTCTTAAGCGTAAACCAGAATATTTAAAAAACATCTATTTTCTCTTTTACAATATGTGGAAATACAACATTTGGCGAAGTGCCAAAAAAAACCTGTCACCTTTGGCACTTAATGCAATAGGTAGCTTATCCTCTACAGCCCTACATTATAATTTAGGATAGACCACTAAATGTTTTATCAAGAACTGGGATTGTGAGGAGAATCTGGGAAGTAAATATTGACATCCCTAAATGTCAATTTAATCTAAAGGATAGATAATACAGAGTGATAATACAGAGCCCAGGGAGTCGTGGTGAATGGGGTTAAATCCAGCTGGCGGTCAGTCACAAGCGGTGTCCCTCAGGGCTCAGTTTTGGGACCAGTCTTGTTTAATATCTTTATCAATGACCTGGATGAAGGGATTGAATGCACCCTCAGTAAATTTGCAGATAACATGAAACGCAGCGGGAGTGCCAATCTGCTTGAGGGTAGGAAGGCTCTGCAGAGGGATTTGGACAGGCTGGAGCGATGGGCCGAGGTCAATTGTATGAGGTTTAACAAGGCCAAGTGCCGAGTCATGCACTTTGGTCACAACAACCCCTGGCAGCACTACAGGCTTGGGGAAGAGTGGCTGGAGAGCTGCCTGGTGGAAAAGGACCTCAGGGTGTTGGTTGAGAGCCGGCTGAACATGAGTCAGCAATGCGCCCAAGGTGGCCAAGAAGGCCAACGACATCCTGGCCTGTATCAGAAATGGTGTGACCAGCAGGAGTAGGAAGATGATTGTGCCCCTGTACTCAGCACTTGTGAGACCGCACCTTTGAGTACTGTGTCCAGTTTTGTCACCACAGTACAAGAAGGACATTGAGGTGCGGGAGCGGGTACAGAGAAGGGCAACGAGGCTGCTGAGAGGTCTAGAAAACATGCCTTATAAAGAGAGGCTGAGGGAACTGGGGTTGTTTAGTCTAGAGAAGAGGAGGCTAAGAGGAGACCTCATTGCTCTCTACAACTACCTAAAAGGAGGTTGTAGCGAGGCTGGTGCTGGTCTCTTTTCCCAAATTACTAATGATAGGACGAAAGGAAATGGCCTCAAGTTGGGCCAGGGGAGGTTTAGATTGGATATTAGGAAGAAATTCTTTCCAGAGAGAGTGGTTAGGCACTGGAACAGACTGCCCAGGGAGCTGGAGGAGTCATCATCCCTGGAAGTGTTTAAAAAACAAGTAGATATAGCACTTGAGGCTATGGTCTAGTGGTTAGGGATGCTGGGACAAAGGTTGGACTAGATAATCCTGGAGGTCCTTTCCAACCATGGTGATTCTATGATTCTATAATAATGCACATTTTACTGTTAAATGGCACAGAATCTCAAGTACCCAAAAGATAAAAATGTGGCATCAAAAAACATTGCAACACACACAGCAGCATGGCTGGTACCATGGAAAGGCTGGGTAACTTGGAGTAGAAGATTTTTGGTAAAAAGATTCAGAATAAAATTTTTTTTACATTCCACCCCAGGTGAGTAAAATAACAGATTGAAAATCCTCAAGCTAAAGTGCTGCTTGGCCCTTACTTTTATTTCAACTTTTTCACTCCATGTTCTAAACCTGCTATTCCCCTTGGCCTAAAGATACTAACAATACTCAGCACTTCCAGAGATCTCCTTCAAAATAGCCTCTTGGATATAAGGCAGAAACAGATGCCATCTGATAGCTTCTATTTCCTTCTCCTTAAGATTATGAAACATTACATTTTATGTCAAAAATTAAAAATTATGTTCTATTTCTCTTACATATCTACTCCCATTTATGGACCAAATTTAAAGGAGATGGTGTGGTTCTTATTTTTCTTGTTGACTGATAAGACACTGCATAAATACTCACTGTAATGTTATCCAAGAGTTTGGCCATATGCTTGATAATTTCGCCATGGTGCGCTGGCTGGGTTTGCAGCAGCTTCTTAATGACAACAACACTTTCAGCAACCACAATCTCTGTTTAAGACAAAACAAATTATTAATTTTAGAAGCATTTATGCAAAAGCAAAAGACATAAATAATTGATTGCAGAATCATAGAATCATAGAATGTTAGGGATTGGAAGGGATCTCTAGAGATCATCTAGTCCAACCCCCCTGCCAAAGCAGGATCACCTAGGGCAGGCCACACACGAACACATCCAGGCAGGTTTTGAAAGTCTCCAGAGAAGTAGACTCCACAGCCACTCTGGGCAGCTTGTTTCAGTGCTCCATCAACCTCACAATAAAGAAGTTTCTCCTCATGTTGAAGTGGAACATGTTAACAGGTTTTGAAATATGTTTTGCAGAACTGAATTCTGTTTACTTGGTAACAAAGTTATAAATCATTTTACTAAATAATACAGGTTCTGCTTCCAGAATCAAGTTATAAGCAGCAAAAAGAAGACAGAGGAATGTTCTAAATGTAAAAATACTACCATATCACATAATTTTTTTTTGAAATTGTCTTTTAGTAAAGCTGCATTTTGCATTTTTCCTTTTCAAATTGAGGAACAGCATGAAAAAACATCTGTTTCTCATTGAAATTATGCATATTCATAAGTAATTTGCAGCCTGCATTAAAAATACAAACACTTGTTTAGTTTTCAAATTTAATTTTCAAATAAATATAAAACATTAACAGTAACAGTTCATTCATAAACAAGAGAAATATCTAAACATTTCCTTTGCACTTTTTCACCTTCTAAACAGTCTCCCTCAGATCTGTAATCTAATCTCTGGTACATTCAAATGAAGCTTCTAAATAAATAGCAAGCTGTTGTAAGGTTTATGCCAAAGTCATGCACTGGAGTGCCTAACTACTGTAACAAGTAACATTCACAACCTGATCAACTTGTATGAAATGTACAGTTTTTGAAGCTGAAAAAAACCACTGGTGCAGAAGTAAGCTTCTATGCAATAGTAAACTCATGCTATAAGGAAAGATGAAAGACAGTCAAACATAACCAAAGTTGAAACCAAAACAAAGAGTACCGTAAGAGTTCAACATAATTTTGATTTTCTCTTATATTATAAAAAGGGAGTAACTATTTCTCCTAAGCTATCAATGTTTACAACAAAGAAAAGGCCTAACTAACACTTGTTAAGCATCACAGAAGTATTCCTACATTGCAAGAATTTATCTAACACATATATCATTCATTTAGCAGTCAGGTAAGCTGAAGTTTCAAAAGAAAGTATGAGGAAGAGACCTCTACAGTTTTTCAAAAAAATTTCTTAGAAAGCTAACTTCTTTATGGAGAAAGGCTTTTCAAAAGCTCTGAGTATGCATCATCATGTGTCATAAGCCTCTGAAATGCTTAAACTTTAGCTTGTAGCATTTTGTTTCATCTTTCATTCGAGGTAGTATTTCAATTATTTTTCTAGACTTGTTTCTTGAATCAAGGTTATTATGTCTTCTTCACATATCTCAATTCCTTGCACAATCCTACAGATCAATTATATTTAAATTGTGTTTTGACAGATAGTAAAATAAGAAGACAATTCTCAAAATTTTAAAATTACCGACAGGAGCATTTAGAGGGGAGAACACTGTAATGACAACTTTCACAACTGAATGTCTTGTGATACTACTTAACAAGGAGAACTGGTTAAGCAAAATAAAATTTAACCGAAAAGACTGAACATCAAAAAAAGAGGGAGATAAAGTTGGCATTCTGAATGAGAAGTAAGAAATTTTGAAATGCTACTCTGCTAGAATTATTAAAGAAAAAGTGTATAAAAAAGCAATGGTAAATCAATCAAAGAATTTCAAAACAGACTGTAAATTATATCTAAAGGGTAAAAAAGTTAATTAAATTCTTAAAATAAAGACTAAACGTCACAGAAAATCTGATCAGGAATGCCTTTACAATAAAAGTATCAGCAACTTCAATTTTCATGAGTCATAGTAAAAATCTTAGTATAATGTTTATTGCTAGTTTTCTACAATTTTGAAGCAATACTGAAATGACCATGCTGAGCAGGATAATCTCTGAAGATTGTGGAGCATGGCGACTTAAAAAATCTAAAATATATTCAGTTATACAATGTTCTACTTTGCCAAATAATGGTGTACATAAAAAAAAAAGTGACAATGTATTGGACAGTAACTCGTGGAGACCAATTGACAGACTTTTTCACAATTGAGAATTTGGTCACATTAGAACAGAAACTCAGAAAAAGACCTCAGCAAGGACTGTGTTATCAAAGAACATTCAAATGCTGCATTCTAAAACACTACATCTGATTCCATTGATGCTGAGTCAAACTTTCTTCCACTTACATTAACCGACACTTCTAGAAACAAAAAGATCCAACTGAAGGCTAACGGATCCCCAGTTTATAATTTGTATAATCACTATTTCCAAAAGTAGTGAAACTACATCAGCCACTTCCGGAAGGAATATACCAACTGAATATTATATCAAGGCTGTACAAATGATGAAGTGCACCCTTTGCAAATCTGCAAATAACACTGAGTTATGCAGTTAACCGAAGGTAAAAGTGGCCAGTGGTCAGATGAAATCGATTGCATAAAGGAAATGCATCACAGAATCACAGAGTCTCTGAGATTCGAAAAGACCTTTAAGATCATCTAGTCCAATCATTAACTTCACACTGACAAGACCCTGACTAAACCTAAGCACCATGTCTATACACGCTTAAACACCTCCACGGATGGGGACTCAACCACTGTGCTAGGCAAGCTGTTCCAATGCCTAATAACCCTTTCTGTGAAGAAATTCTTCTGACTACCTGATCTAAACTTCCCTTGGCACAACTCAAGGCCATTTTCTCTTGTTCTGTCACTTGCTACTCACTTAAGCCCCACCTCTCCACAACTTCCTTTCAGGTAGTTGTAGAGAGCAACACTGCCTCCCCTCAGCATCCTTTTCTCCAACTTAAACAACCCTCTCAGCCGCTCCTCATAAGACTTGCACTCTAGACCCTTCACCAGCTTTGTTGTCCTTCTCTGGCCACACTCTAGTACCTCAGTGTCCTTTCGGTAGTGAGGGGCCCAAAACTAAACACAGTACTTGAGCTGCAGACTCACCAGTGTCAAGCACAGGTTAAAAAAAAAAAAAAAAAAAAATCACTTCCCTGGTTCTACTGGCCATCACTGTTTCTGATACAGGCCAGGGTGCTGTTGGCCTACCATGCCACCTGGGCACACTGCTGGCTCATTTTCAGCCGGCTATCAATCAATACCCCCAGGTGCCTCTTTTTTGAGCAGCTTTCCAGCCACTCCTCCCCAAGCCTGTAGCACTGTCAGGGGTTGGATGCAGCCAAAGTACAGAATCTGGCATTTGGTCTCATTGAAACTCATACAGCTGGTCTTGGCCCATCGATCTAGTCTGTTTAGATTCCTTTACATCAGTCAAATACCAAATATTAGCCAAAGAGCCACAATAACTTTTTTTGACTTCCTTTGGCGAATGAGGAAGGAAAACAGTTCTCAGCCCTCAACATGGCTTTCAGAAAAAGGCTCTGGGGAAGCTGAGAACTGCTCTTGAAATTTCTGTTGTGTATTTATGAGCGTGTTGGTTAAAGTCAAATTTCTCCTACTCAGGGAACCTGTGGGCTATGATAATAACCTTCACTTGAATCACAGAAGCATATACAGAAACTAGAAAGTTCAACCATGAAACACTCAAAATGCTCTGTGAAGAGTTATCCCATCTGGACCTGACTAACTCTTGAATAGATTGTTTTGTGTAATGACACTCTGCCTCGCAGCACCGAAGTTCCAGAATGATTAATAGCACAGCTCCTGTGCCAGATACAGGCAAGAGATCTCCCTGTTGGTTTTATCTACAGCAAAGGCCTTTCCAGAACAAGAGCATAGAATTAGAAGGCGGTTTTGCTACAAGCTGGTTCTTGAACAGGTACACCCTGCGCTGGGTTAAAAACTGGCTGGATGACTGGGCACAGAGAGTGGTTGTGAATGGTGCCACATCCAGCTGGTGTCCAGTGACCAGTGATGTCCCCCAGGGTTCAGTACTGGGCCCAGTTCTATTCAACATCTTTATTGATGACCTGGATGAGGGCATTGAGTCTACCCTTAGTAAATATGCAGACGACACTAAGTTGGGAGAGACTGTCAATCTCCTGGAGGGTAGGAAGACGCTGCAGAGGGACCTGGACAGGCTTGATCGATGGGCTGAGGCCAACAATATGAAATTCAACAAGGCCAAGTGCAGGCTCCTACACTTTGGCCACAATAGCCCCAGG
>VWZK01014628.1:4539-94332 GCA_013396935.1 Baryphthengus martii
ATTTTCTCCTCTGAATTCGTCTCAAACTGGGACAAACATCATGCATCCTCTCAGGGCTGCGTGCTGCTGTACCCTTCTGGCAGCAAAGCTGGACTGAGATAAAACAATTTGGCTTCCTTCCACCTCCACCTCCCAGTGAGACTGGTCTGGGGGATGATGTTCAGAACATATCAAACACAGGCCTTTTGTGATTTGCCCCTTGCAGGAGATGTGGTAGCTGGTTGCATTTAGAAACATAGGCAAAAGTTGTGACACTGCACCTCTGCAGAGAGCTGCTAGCCGTGCTAGCTCAGGAGCTGAGAAACCTGAGCACCATGACTTCCTCACTCTGAGACCAGCCAGTTGGCCAGTGAGCACCCTGGTAGGATGGAGGCTAGTATGGACCCAGGGAATGAGGAATTTTCCATTTTTTCCATTAAAAACACAAGGATTGAAGTTTTCTTTGGGCTAGTGGGAGATTCAAAAGCCAGTCAGCCCTTGGCATAGGGGCTGGAGCTCTGACAGCTCTGTTGCTGTCATGGCAGTGTTAGTTTCTTGGAAAAAGTGAGATGTGGCTTTGAACCTCCTAGGCTGAACAGAGGGCTGAATCCAGGTCTTCTCTCTCCTAAGTAGCCCAACACCACGGAGCGGAGTGAAATGGGAACTTCTGCCCTGTGGCTGAAAACAAAAGAGAGATTTCTTCCCTGGTTTTGAAAGGCCTGAGTTCCCTCTTTAACTCCACCAGGGGAACACGGGCAACATCGGACCTGGATACCTCCACGCACCAGGGTCAAGTCCAGAGCCTGTCTTGAAGTTAACTTAAAACCATCCCTCAAGTGTCTTCCTACTTCTTTTGCCCGCACCTTTCCCCAACTGCTTTGGCAACTGCCCTGTGGGGACCCTTCTCTGGGACACCACGTCCTCCCTCCACCTTGCAAGGGATGCGCAGCGTTCCGACTCAGGGCTGTGCAGTCCTCTCTACCTGCATGCTTGCAGCAAGGTCCTTTGTAAAAGCAGATGGCTCACATCAGTGCCAATGACTATGGTTTTGTACAGCAAAGATCTAAATCACAACAGCTATATGCTGCTAAGACAGTGTTTGCTTCTCTCGATGCCTATTTTGAAATAATTTCTGACATTTATTTTTATGCTGATAAAATGGTATTTGTTGCTAAATAACAAACCAGAGCTGAAGGTCAGATTCTCACCCAGTATAAATTTGTGTTGCTCTGTTAAAAGCAGTGTATTTGTGTCTGTTATCGACACCTAAAGTATCTGATCTGGAAACCTGGGCAGAGAAGAAACAATTAGTGTGTTTTAAAAAAAAAAAAAAAAAAAGAAAAAAAAAGAAAAAAAGAAAGAAAAAAAAATAAGTGAGAAGGAGCCAGAGAAGACTGGGCAACGCTGTGCCTGAAGTCTGTAAAAAGCACCTCTGTGGCATTTCTGTTCATTGGAAGAAGGAATTGAGAGCTGCAGTAGATTACTGAGATCTCACGTTTATCTCTCTTTTGCTTCTGAAAATCACTCTGAGAAAAAGACATCATGCATTAGTGAAGTTTTATAGAGATGTAATGGGTCTTGATTAATTATGTACTCAATTATATTAAAATATTGCATTATTCATGTTCCTTAAATGTGATTTGCTAAAAATATTCCCAGAGGGCACTGCTACTTCATACTATATTGTTTAGGACTAGGAGTTGAAGTTCCCAGGTTAAGTTATCTACTGTTAATGAAAACACCACTCAGCATATACGGCTTGAAAATCCATTGTTAATTAACAGCATTCAATTCTTCATTGTCTTTTTACCAGTTCAGTTGAAATCATTGACACAAAATACATTGTTAAACTGCTTAATCAATCATTGTAGAAAAATAGAGGTGTTTGATAGGGACATTCTAGTACAAAGTTTACGTGAAGCTTCCCTGTTGAAAGCTTTGGAGGCTTCTATTTTTTTTTTTAAGCTTATGTTACAAAAATGAGATTTCATAAACTTTACAGTCCATACTACATTAATACCAAAGACAATAAAATACAGGGGGAGAGAGAGAAAGGGCAAACATACACACCTTAAGCTTTAAGTGCCCTATTCACAAAAATATAGCTTACACATGCGCATGCCCCAGTGGTGGAAAGTCTATTTTTTTGTGCTAAAGGACACAAAAAAGGTTTAATTAGGGCCCTGAGCTGCTGTTCTAATTAACACAAACTTTTGTTAAACTGCAGCAATGAATTATAGAGTGGCCCAGTAAATTACAAGAGCAAAAAGCAGGTTTATCCTCAGAGGAATGCTTTGCTTTCAGCTCATGCACCTTTCGCTAGGACTGGCACGTGCGGGCGGCTCATTGCTACCGATGCTGTGCTACCCTTGGCTCCTCTGCTGTAAGACTTCTGTCTTCCAGTGGAGCTTGGGAGCCACTTTTCCTTAACAGTGCACTCTACCTCTCATGGGTTGCCATAAGGGTGGGTTGTGCTGGATGAACTGGAGCACTTGGCAGCTGCTGCTGCTGCCGGGGCAGGAGAATGAGCTTTGAAAGGTCTGAAGCAAAATGAGTGTTATTTCACAGAAGTTAAGCATAAGCAACCGTTACTGAGTTGACAGCATCAGCCATCCCAGGTGGAGGAAACAAAAATCCATATTCTTCATCGTTCCTTACATCATGCTGCTTCGTTAAAGCCTTTTAGGGAAAATGTTCAGAGCTGAAACAAAAACTTTTTCCATCCAGCCTGATCTGCCAGTCCCTGGCGTGCAACCCTTTCTCCATACCCTATTCTGCCTGCCTCAGCTTGAAGCACAGCTATAGGACCTGCAGAAACCCCCATCAATTAGCCACGCTGTGTGAAAATTAGAAAGGAGCTGTTGTTTTAACAAAAAGAGAAGGAAAATAGGTGTGAATTTAATGTGAAAGCTGTATCACAGTGCAAAATTTCCACCTGCCCACTGTGTTTCTCCTGAGGTTATTTTTTTCTCTTCTATTTTAACATTAATATGTCTGTACAAAAATGCTTCAAATTCTCTTCAGTGTATTCTTCCTTTCCAGAGTAGGCAGGTACAAAAAACAAAATTAAGGCTGCAGCTTCTCCTTTGCTGACTGAAATGCTGTTCTTGATGGGCCTGAGCAAAAGCCTACCAAAAGCAATGCACTTTTCAAAAGGTGCTATTTTATTCTCTCTGGGCCTGACTGAGTGGTCCTTAGCGCTGGGTAATGCCGCACCATGTGAGCGGTCCCATATGGAGCACATCTGTGAAACTGTGGCCGCACGCATCAGCTCCCCTACTCGTGGGAGTGTTGCCATGTAAACTGTGTAAATTATCATCGTCCTGTTAATTTTCAAGTTCTCAAGTCAGAATGTACAGGGTTTACGCTGACTTACAACAGCCAAGGAGCTAACCTAAGGCGAAGAAAGTTGTTAGGGAACCACTCTCCTGAGCATGGGTGGCAGGAACCATGCCTTTAGATGAGAAACCCAGCTGAAGCGTATACCCAGGGATGTCGCACCATCTGTGACTCTACCAGACCTGCCAAGCACCGGTGCTGTCAACAAATGAATTCCAATGGTTACGGCTTCAGATGAAATTCAGCTGTTTCTTTCTTAGCTGAGTAGCCAAAATCTACTCGCCAAGGGGCAACATTTGGTTTTCAATGGCTTGTGCTGTTTCTGTAGCAAACTACTGCACTGAAATCCCATGGTTTGGGTGGGGAGAAGGGAGAAGTTTCCCTGGATATTGCACATAAAGGATAATACCTCCACATGAAACATGCTCTCTATATTAAGAATATGCAGGAAATTCTGGTTTGTCATGAGTTTGCCACAGCCTGAATTTTAGGTTGAACTGCCAAAAAAACAACCAGGAATGGGTTGCCTTATTTGTAAACATTTTCACAGTATATCAGTAATTATTACAATTTCTCTTCCCTGCCCTCTCCCAGACTTATGGCTTTTTAGAGTCAGTAAAATGATCTGTTTGGCAAACACTGAGCTACTCTAAATAGCTGCCAGTCTGGTACACTGAAGAAAATATCATGCATTAGAAGAGCCATGGATATAGGGGAAAAAAAAAATCAGTATTACAATCCAAATATTAGAAGAGAAATGCCTACTTGATGGGTAGTTAGTTTTTGCATCCCAATATTTCTAGAACTCTGTTTCTAAACCTACATTAATTACACATCTATGTACATTATTTAGAAGTTCTTTACTACAGTACTTTTGTACATGCGGTGTTTATTACTAAATATAAAGAGAAAATAATTACATAAGGCATATGTACAGTATCGTGTTGGATTGCAGATCCCTCTGCTCACCTTCATCTTAAAGCTGCAAGGCCCATTTCACAGAAGCTTGTCACTCAGTATATGAAACTGTTCTGAAATACCTAAAAACTAGAGCCAAAGCCCATCACTTTGATGAACAGCAATTAGTCTTTCCTTTTAACTCCCTTGTGTATATTTCCATTGCTTTTGGGTTTTCTTTTGTTGTTGATGTGAATGAACCTGGAGGTCTGAAATCAGAGAGGTGCCCAGGAAGCCAGCAGTTGTTACCAGGGTGGGGATCAAGATTCCACCACTGGTAATGGGTATTGCAGCTTTAACCCATGCCTTTGCTTAGTCTGTGAATTTCTTAAGTTTAAGTTGGGCAGGTAGATATTTCACGTCTGAAGTATTTATTTTCCCAGAACTAAGAATAATAAGGGGAAAAAAAAAAAAAAGGCATGTCGGATAAAAAAAAGGAGAGCAAAGAGGGAGAAGATAAAGGAGGTGGTGTGGCCCTTATGCCTCCAGTGGTTCTACACTTTGGACTCATTCTCCAAGTTGGCCACATCACCGTTTCTTTCATTTTGATCTTCTTGATTCTTTTCTTCCTCTTCAGTTTCCAGCTCAGCATGCTGGTCCAGCTTGCTGGAAACAGACCATGTCAAGGGCAGTTCTGCTCGACTGGCCATTTCTGCCAGCTCTTTGGCACTGTAAACTGGTGTGTTGGTCTCATAGGTTTCATGAAAACTGTTGTAGTCAACTTCATAAAATCCGTCCTCCAGAGTGAGGACAGGGGTGAAACGGTAACCCCACAAGATTTCACTTGTAATGTATGAACTTCGAGCTTGGCATGTCATTCCTGTAACAGAGAAGGAAGAAGTGCTGTAATAAGGACCCATTGTTTTCCCAAATCCTTAATTATTTTTTCATGTAGACAGAGAAGTGTTTGTAAAAAGACATATACCAGAAAAGAAATAGGTTTGACATCATATGAGGTTGAGCTTAGAAAGCAATTTTACAATGCGCAACCTATTTGATGCCCTTTATTTCTGTGCCTGTGTATAATGACAAGTGGTGAGTCTATGAACAGAGATTAACATTTCTTTATTAAATGCAGTTCTTCTTCCTGTATATCATCAGCCAGTAACTCACCCACTGATGAGTCTCAGATGGCTTATTGAGAGTGTACGTGACTTGCACCATGCCATCCTTTGGTTCCCTGGCGTGTAATGAACCCACACTGTCATATTCAGCACTTGCTCAGGCTCACTGAGGAACTTACACAAAGGCTTTTCTCTGCTAGAGTTAACTCCTGAGCCTACGATTCATGAGTTGACTTGGCTCCCCTAAACGTTGGAACCACCTTTTTAGTTACACTGCTTTGAGGTTTGGGCTGGTAGCCAACACACAAACATCAGCAAAACTCTGGAAGGACATTGTGACAGTGTGTGGTATTGAATTCAGATAACTGAGTCTAGCTCTTTCATTACCTTCCCTTTATGGTTCTGCTGAATTTCAATCTAGAGCGACTATGGGGCAAAAAAAATCCTAAGATACTATCTTTTGTTAAGAAGCATGGAAAGAAGTGGTTGTTCCAACTTCAAAGTGTAGTCTAGCGTGTCCTCTGGCTGAAGGAACACCTGGCCATGGCAGGGACCTGTGACTTGGAGAACCTGCCTCAATTCAGATAGACAACTTGGGGAAACACTACAATAAAATATTAATTCTCAGGAGTGGAGAAGGAAACCCAAATGATCAAGAAATAGGTCAGGATCGGTGAATTTAAGAGACAAAAACAAGCTGCCAACAAAATAAGAGTACATGGAGAGAATGCAATGGTTTTCCTTGAATTCTTTGCACATTATTAGTTATGTATTACTAAGCAAACTGCAGCTGAACAGTATACGTCAAATGCTTAGTAAATAAAGTTACACAACCCCTGGACAAGCCTGCCACACATAAGTTAATTAGAAGGTAATAACAAGAAATTTAAAAAAATTGTTTACTTTTGAGGATCACAAATGGCAGCCTGTAGAAATGCACATTTTTTTCTCTGCACTGCGGGCATCATATTAACTCACATGCAGAGTCTCAGGAAGAGCAAACATTGGTAGTTTAATGTCTCTGATCTTTTTCAGGGCTGTGCAAACTGCTCCAGATAATTCTGCCCTCATTCTCTCCAGCCTCCTCTGCAAGCTCAGCTAACTTGCTTCTGAGGGGTGAAAACTGCTGTTTCTTGGTACTCTGTCTTTTCCACTTATTATGTTTAGAAAGACATTTACCAGCTGTTACCACACTGCGGTACTTCAGCCCTTCTCCAGCGTTTCTCTCCGCTTACTGCAGTGCCTCAGACCCTGCTGAGCGGTGATTGTCAGGAAAACCTTTAGTGTGAAATCTCCTGCATGGTACCTACCTGCTACAGCCAGGCAGAAACAGGACTGTATTTCTCCTGTGCTTGCTGATCGTAATTTCTCTTTCCTTATGCCTGATAGAAATACTCAAACCTTCATTTTTCTTGGTTTTGCAGGACAAGACATGTTTGCATTTCAGTTCTCAAGTAATGCACAAATGGAAATAAAAAGATCTTACCATTTTTCTGTTCATTTCACAGGTGGGAAGAGCTGAAGGACACAAAACCATACAGCAAAATTCTCTCTTGTGAGATTTCCTGTGTGATTTTTAATCTAAAGGAGATCTTCTTTCCCACAAAATGACAGAGAGGGAGAAACTTGGCAGTTCACAGAGCACTATACATGAGAAACTGGCTAGCTGTGCAGCACCTACCCGCAAAGGGTCGTTTGTTTCTTTGCAGCACTCTCCTGGGTAAACCCGAAAGCTTGGGTGTAGTATTTGTTAGGATCTCCCTGCCCTAGGGGGAAGGCATCAGCAGGCTCGGGGCAGAAAGGGCCAGCAGCAACCAGTGCTGTTCGTGGTATCTCCTGTGCTATCTCAGGCACCCTCTGGACTGGTCTCCTACCAGCTTCTTTGCTGCTCCTTGGTGGTGCTCCGAGAGCAGTGAACTCCTGGATGGGTTTCCCCAAAGGAGTGTGCTGTTTCTAAGACTCGTGTGTTTCTAATGCCTTTCTCTGCTGCTGAAATTCAGCTTCAAAGTGAGACGAAAATTGGAGTTTTAATTGCAAAAGCAATGAGATTAAATAAATAAATAAGGAGATCTATTTGAAACAGTATTCTGTGCACCTTACTGTGCTCAAACAAAGTACTCAGTGATCCCACTGCTTTGGATAGGAAAAATTTGACTGGTAGGAAAGAGAGGGTTTCTACGGAAGTCAAGAATATTAACTAAATTATGCTAGAGTTACAGCTCATTCAAAACAAATCCTCATCTGAAATTTTGACCTGTCTCAGTTTTTAATCTAGTCTCCAATTCAGCAATGATTGAATACCTGTTTCTTTTCCACAGCTAGACAAAATACTTTCAGAGCTAGAATTAAAGAATTTTTCAAGCAAGCTGAAATCAAGAAAAAGACTTTATCTAGTGAGGGATGTGTATATGAGAGAGACCTTATTATGCTCTTTAAAGGTTTGAGAAAGCCAATACAGAAAAAATTTGTAAGTGATTCATAAGGATTTCAGATTAAAATGTGCCACAGATGTGGAGACCCTTGAAGTGATTGTCAGTACACCTGCATGGCTCTGGAAGCAGAACAGAAAGATCTTCCTGGTGTGGCTTTAGAAGCCACGGCCTGTGCTGGCTCAGAGGTCCTTTGACTCCAGTCAGCAGAGCTTCTGGACTGTCTTTTCTTCATTTAAGGCCTTATCATGTAGTATGGTCTACTTTAAACATGTTTTATTACACTCCATGGTTATAATTGTCCTGTAAAAGGAAATGTGACTTTTATTATTTGCCATAAGTTCTGAACATATTCTTGGTTGACAGGGGATATTGAATCTTGAGTGAGGGTGTTTTAAGCTTTAGGTTTCCAAGTATTGTGTGATTTATTCAGTAATTGTGTGGTTTATATGTAGCCATAGATCTGTTGCACAATGTCTTTAAAAGGATTGTGGTTTGACATTTTGACTAGTGTCTCATTTTAATTGGATCCCTTCAGGGTAGATGGAAGCTGGAGAGCCTTTGGAGCTACTAAGCTCGGCATTAATTGGGCTTTTGAAATAAGCCAGGAAATTAAGAGACCCAAATAATTCATTCTAAATTAATTAAAACTATAACTGAAAGGAACAGTCTATTTGAGAAGGAGCATTGGAGCCCAATGAAAACCTCAAGGCTGGACTCTCAGGCCCTGCTGTGACGGGCATGGAGTGAAGCCGGGGCACTGGGTGATAACAGAGGAGCATTCCCACTGGGCTGGGCAGCTGCTTGCCCCTGCCCATCCTGGCACAGCAGCTCTGCATCCCCCTGCACCATCTGTCCCTGCTGCCTGGCATGGGGGGATGGCAGCAGCGGGATTAAGTTGGCATGCGGTGGGCTTGTGCTTGCACCTGTCCACCTCGCTGCATACTGTAATTTAAATGTGCTGTGAGCTGAGGAGACCTCTGATGGTTGCCCTTAACTGCCGTCTCACCCCTTTAAACTCGAAGCACTTTTAATGAGCAGTAATGAGTCTTTATATATGTTGCAGCTTTCTGCTGCAGGTCTTAATGACGGCGTTTCGGTCTATTTGTTTTATGTTGGCACGGGCTAGGGAATCACCCCTGAGTGTTGTGTAAATACCTGATTGCTGGACAACTTACCTAAGTAGTAAAGTTAATTGCCATCTTACTTCATTTTGTTGTTTTTTTTTTATTATGTTTAATGTTCAATTAGAGTTTTGTGGGCTGTAACCAGCATCATAAGAGTTGCCACTTCTCTGTGAAAGATACACACCATGGCAGATAGATACCTTTCTCGTCACTCCCGTACTCCTGTTCCTGGGTCAGTGATGCAAGGGAAGTTTCAAGTTGAATTTTGACCCTGTTATATCAGAGGAAGCAAACTAAATTATGGGGATTGGGTGAAGGAGACTTGTTTTTTTTGAAGGCGGCCAAGATAATGTGGCAACATTTTTATTTTGCTTTCAAACAGGAACAGAAAAGGTCCTGCTGACAGTGCTGGGATTAGCTTCATGTATCTGAAATCAGCAATTAGTTCCCACTTTAGATAGTGTTGTTACCATACAACCAGTGTAATTAAAACTTTAATTTATCCTCTAAACACGTTTTATTCCTATTGAACAGGTGAAGAGCTGAACTGCACAGGGACTCAAGCAATGCTGCAGAGTGAAGAGTGGCTTGTGAGCAGGAGCCAGCCTGCTAAGCTGCTTTCTGTCTCCATTGAGTTTGCACTCAGCTGGGTTCCTGCTGCAAGGTACCTGTGGTAGAGTGGGGATGCCGTAGAGGGTCTGGTCACATTTGTGCCATTATGTCCTGTTTGTTTCAACGTGGGACCATGCTCTGGTTCCTGATAACATGTGGACTGCTCCTCTGCAGAGCACAAGCTGCAGTGGCTGGGAGCTCTGCCCAACTGGGAGTACGGACACTATTTCAGTGTACCCCATCAGCAATTTTCCTTGCAGCTAGAATGAAAGGTTTTATCAAGCTTAACGTTTGCACCATGCAATCTAAGAAAATGACAGAATAATTCCCCATAGCTGTTACTGATATGCGGGTAAGGTTACAACCCCGTCTTTGACTGATTAGAATTAATAACAAAGTTGATGCCACCTCCAGATTCATTACTCTTGAGAAGTTGCCTCGTGCGATTTTGAGGTTACAGTTTGTTCATACTGTCTACTGCTATTTAGACTTATGCTCTGTGCTGCCTTACAGTGCTACAAGGGTTTGGTGTGGTGACCCAGAGTGACCTGATGCATTTCCTCACAGTACATTGGTAGCTTATGCAATAATATGTTGTGTCATGCACTCTTACTGTATATTATTTCACTTTGTGATGGGAGCCATCAAAAATATAATTATATAAAAGAATTAAGGGATTAAGAGTGCTTCAGAATCACAGAACCAAATACACGTTTTGGCCAAAATACAATGTTTTTCAGCTCTAGGTCACCCTACTGCAGATTATACATAGAGATAGCCTTGTTCAGCTTTGGTTTTACTTAAAGTGGTCTTTATTACAACAGAACTTTTTATTTTCAAATTCCACTCCTGTGGTAAAAAAAGGACTTGAAATGAAGGGGGCAAGAATTATGGCCCATTACTGACTGAGTGGGATATCCCATAACAATGACCCGTTTTCAATCATTGCATGGAAAGTGCGCTTCCCAGGTCAGCCTGGAGTAAGACCTCATCAGCAGAGGAATCAAATGTCCACTGAAAACAGTGATGTCCCCATTTCTGGGGTGAGTGGAGTTTCACACATGTATAGGAGTGCAGAATTTGGTCTGGGGTCCCCAGCTGGAAGCTGAGACTTCCATGTGCATGTGTGACACTCCTATTATATTGCTTTCACTCTATCTTGGTTCATAACATCCTTTGATGAGGTATCACTGCAGAGATTTTGATATACTTCATCAAAAGGTTTATTTGTATCATAAGAACCTTTTAAGAACTAAACCAAACACATAGGAAATTCTCTGCCCCTTGAGATTAATTCCTACAGCCTCTGTGTCAGTGCTCATGACAAAGGAATTAGGAAGAGAGGGGAGGTGCTGGCCCGTAGAGTTAGACCTGACTTTTGCACCTCGCTTGGGGCAAGGGTGAGAAGATGGGAGAATTTTGCTTAAACACTAATAACAGCACTAATATTGAAGTAATTGGATCAATGTGTGCACCTAGTGTTTAAAACTCTGGTATGGTGCTCGAAAAAGCTGCAGCAACTTTCTAGGTTTGTATCTGAGCATTGCTCCTGTATTTAAGTATCATCAAGCAACATGCTACAAGGAGAGAGATGGTGTCTGCCTGGATGACCTTTTGGTCTCAAATATATCTGGTGCAAGACTTGTCAGTCTGCTATTTTTAGATGTTAAGGAGAATGAGAAAGCAATGTGTGCTATTAAAAACAAGCAAAAGGCTAGGAGTCAAGAACTCCTGATTGATGCCTTGGTTCTCCTGCAGACATTGTGTGGGCTTTGGCAAATTACCGAGCTTTGCTGGATCTGTTTTATTGGTGTGCCACAAGGGACATGCTGAGATTTAAAGGCAGTAGATGTGCTTACAGTATATACTCTTCCTCATCTAGACTTTCACTGTCAAAGTTGTACAAAACAGTCTCCCTGGTGTGAAAATCATTGCCTCAAAAAAGAACAGAGATTTAGAATAAAATTTCCATAGTGACACCCAGGTTATTGTTAGAAACATTCCATATTAGTTAATTCGTTCTCTTTAATCAACATAAAAAAAAAAGAAAAAAAAGAAAAGAAAAAAGCTAAAAGAAAGAGAAAATAGAAAGAAAAATCAAAAATAAATAAAAATAAAAAGAGAGAAAAAAGAAAATAGTCATGTTGTACCCTGAAGTCACTACTTTCAGTAAAGCTGAAGCATCAGTTGTCACTGCTGGAAAATGTTGCAAATACCATGTTATGGTAAGACATATTCCCTCTCCTTTCTTGTAGGAAATCAGTAGGTTTCTTTCAGTTTTGAGTAAAAATATGAAATATATATAACCTCTCATTCAGAGCTAGCAATGGGAAATTCCCAGGGGTTCTGATAACTTGATTCAGAACACAACTGGAAATTGGATGCTTATCCTATCCTGAGCAGTGTCTAAAGCTCTTGAAAGGAGTCAAAACTGGAAGGGTGTCGGTGAGCATTTCAATTTGTCTGTGTTACGGCATAGCTGGGAATCTGTGCACGACATCCTCACGTTATGGGTTATGAATGGTGTGCATGTCTTCTCCATGTCTCATCTCCATCACTACATGGCCACTCCTGCCTGTGGTGCAGCAATTGGAGAGATAAATGTGTGTGTGAGGTTTTTTTTCCTATAGGAATATAAGGAATCAACTTTCATTAGCTTTATTGTTGGTTTGTTTTATTTTTCTATTTTTTAAAATGTTTTAACTGGTGCTTTCCCCCTATAAATTATTTGAGTAATTTGGTATTTCTATTTTCATGTTTCTTACTTAATCAGACCAAGAAGCTGATCAGTAAATTTGAAATTTTATGGCTTTGATCTAATGCCATTTGATCAGATGTCTTTGTGGTAGCTGCTGTCTTTGTCTCACAGCTGATGACAGGACCAGGGACAAGCTCCGTATCAGAAAAAGCAAGTTGCTATGGAGTGGGCTGGAGCAGCTGGCCTGACCACCAACGGTAATAAAATCACATCCCCCATGGGAGGAGGCATATATTATTAGGTCATGTTTGCACAAGAGGTGAATATGCATGGGAAATCGAGCTGGTGAGAAGCCATAATTTCAAGTTGGTGGGACTTTCTGACACCACAAAATCTGTTTCTTTCTAAACAAGATGAAAACAAATAAGTTAAAAAAAAAAAAGTAACTGTTATTAACTTAAATCCTAAAAAAATTCTAGCTTAGGTCAGTCAAAGCATTCTGTTTTCATTCTGAATTCTTCAAATGCAATATATTTTATAATGCAGTATCTAAATTTGAAAAAGATGGCTATATTTTAGGGTTTTTAAAAAAATATTAAAAAATTGCACATTCTTTTCCCAAGCGGGAGATTTTAATTCCAGTGAAATTATATTTTCCAATAGAAAAATGATGAGTTAGAAATGTTTGATTTACTTAGTTAATATTTATCCTCTCAGGGACTAATAATTTCTAATGTGTCTAATTTCTCCTATGAGGAAAGGTTGAGAGAACTGGGGCTGTTTAGTCTGGAGAAGAGAATGATGAGAGGGGATCATATATATATCTGAGGGGTGGGTGTCAAGTGGAAGGAGCCAATCTCTTTTCTGTGGTGCCCAGTAACAGGACGAGAAATAATGGATACAAGCTAGAACACAGGAGGTTCCACCTCAACATGAGGAGAAACTTCTTTACTGTGAGGGTGACAGAGCACTGGAACAGGCTGCCCAGAGAGGTTGTGGAGTCTCCTTCTCTGGAGACTTTTAAAACCTGCCTGGATATGTTCCTATGTGGCCTGCCCTAGGACATCCTGCCCTGGCAGGGGGGTTGGACTAGATGATCTCTCGAGGCCCTTTCCAACCCCTAACATTCTATGATTCTATGATTCTATGATTCTTGCTTTATAACTTCATGTAGCTTAGTCTGAGAAATGGTACATGCATATGGCAGAAAAGCTTGTCTGATTCATTCTGAAATGTGCTGCCACATTTAGCTAAATGTACCAGATACATTCTCAATAAACAGCTTCTCAAAGAGATGGTACAATTACTACTCAGCCAATATTTAACCTTCATTTAGCCTTATATTCAGGCCATGCCCAGCAAATCAAGCTGCCTGATGTGTATGAATTTTAATCATTTTTTTCAGCTGTGCTTTTTTAAATGGATGATGATTACATTTTTCTGTCGACTAAATCTGTGGAAATTTAATATATCAATTAACGCAGTGTCTGACCAGAGAGAGAAGCTTGTTCCAGAACTGGCACTCGGAGTCCTTGGAAACAGGAGACTCAACTTGGTGGAGCTGGAACATGAAGTACCAAGATTTTCTACCCTATTCTGTGTTTGACTGTTGAGATACATTTATAGATTCAGTGGTTTCTCAGACATTGAATCAGCACCACGCAAGTGCTTTATTTCTGTTAGCAGATGCCCGCACAGGAGGATACAAGGGAATTTTGTTTTAAAGAAGCTGCAGTACATGGTCATATCTTCAGTGGCTCTGCTTGCAAAATGTGAAGCACTGAGTAAACAGAAGACCTGTCCTGACCTTTTAATCCACAGGCTTCCTCCTGAATTCTGGCCTGCATATGGGATGCTCTCCTCTGCCTTGGTGTGCTTACGGCTGACAAGCAGCCAGGAGCAGGCAGCAAAGGCGCCTGGTTCCAGCTGAGCCACCTGCCGCTGCATCGCCAGAGAAGGATCTTAGCAGGATTTTTTGCTGAGCAGCACAACCTGAGGGTGAAGGTACAGCATGGAACAGAGAGACTCCTAGGTTGCAGTTGGTGTGGACAAAATCCCTAGCAGTGCATAATCCTGTTTATGGGTTTGGACCTATCCAGCTGTCTTGCTAGTTTGCTTCCATAACAGAGAGGATGACCAGTCAGCAAGAATCACAGCCTTTACATGAGTTCCTGTTGGCTCCCCATTTCTTTTCCACAGTTGTAAGCAGTATCTTTCATTTTTATTCCAGAAAACCTCAGGAATTACATAATTCACACAAATATTCCAGTTTGATTACCTTGGCATTTGAAAACACTTTGGGCTCTGGCTGTTTTATAGTCTCTCTCCAGTCACTAGATTTACTGCTGCTGAGGATAAACATCCCATAAAAGCACCAGGAGAGGAGAGGATGGGAGACACCCAGTTGCACACTGGTGTGAAGCGATGCTGTGCCTCAGCTGGCTTCCTGAATCATGATCTCAGGCTGAGAGAAGCTAAAGGGAGTCTCTTTGCCTTCAGGAGCTCTGAGTCCCCTGCCCTTTCCCTCAACTTTTATGAAGGGGTGGAGGAAACTCTCGTTTTGGATAAAAGATGGATGAAGAAGGAGCTAACTGAGCTGCTGCATTTCTCATCTTGGGGAAGAAAACAGTAGAACAGAATCATAGAATCTTTAAGGTTAGAAAAGACCTTCAAGATCATCAAGTCCAACTGTCTACCTAAAATTATCATGACCATTAAACCATGTCCTGAAGTGCCATGTCTACACATTGTTTGAACACCACTCTTTGTTGGGCACTTGAAAGATAGGAATGGAACAGATAAAAATTGCAGGTATGAAATGAAGAGAAGAAAATGCATCCTCTAACACTTCTAAGCTTCACAGTTTGGTACAACTCTAGGTCTTTTTGAAAACTCCAGCTTTGATGTGCAGTTTTGATGGAACCACTCCTTCTCCAAAATGTTCAGCTTAACATTACAAGAGGCAAATGCTCAGATAGACCTGCAGCAAGCTTCCCAGGGCAATCCCATGGATAGCATTAGTAGAGCTGGATGCTCTGCAAGTTTCCTGCTCAACTGCTACGAATATAGACCCTAAATGCATTTGGCCTTGGAAAAAGGGTAGAAACACTGTTTGTGTGAGAGCTCTTCCAAGATGACATCCTTTAAGACATATACATAAAGAGCAAATCTTTTGTGGAAAAATATAGCTGTTATATTGCAATGCTCTATGGTACATAATGCATATCATGTGCAACCCTCTTGAGGAACATGCGTTTAGCACACAGTGGTAACGGGGACTGAGACTAGAACAAGGCATGTTTGGATATTGCTGAAATCCCACATTAAGATGGCTGGGAGGGAAACCTCTAATTGGAATGATGCTTGCCGTGAAAGAAGCGTTTTCCTTAACAGCCTTTACCTGCTGCACACTTGTGCTACCATGACTGTGAGATGATAAAAGTTTAATTAAAATAGATGTGTGATCTATTTCACCTCTCGCTGTGCTGACTTCTTAAACATGGAATTTGAGTCTGCATGTTTAGATGGCTTTTGTTTCTCTTCTTAAAATGCTGTTTACAAAGAGAACAGAACATTCAAGATTTGCCCTATCCTGAACTTTACTGGCTTAGAGGTTTTTATATAAATGTCATATTTTACTGTGGAAATGTTCGTGAACCCAGGATTAAAGACAAAACTGTGTGAACATGCAGCTTAGCATGCTGTAAAATTCAGGAAAAAAAGAGGATCACTAGCTTTTTGACAACAAAATCTGTGAATCACCCACCAAGTATTCTGGTGGTTGTTTCTAGGTTTATGGTTAATGGCATTGCTGAAGTCTGGTTTAGCTGTTATGAAATCAGAGGAGGAGATGAAAGAGAGTTTGGGATAAAACACCTGTTTCTTCCAGGCAGATGCTGGTGAGAAGTGATGTTTGGAAATGCAACACAAATAAAGAGAAATTATATTCTATCCAAAATCACTCAGATATTTGTTAAGCAACAAAACATTTCAGTGGGGTTGCCTGGGCAGTTTCATAACAGTGCATGCTTTTAGGTGGGCTGGAAAACAAGCTAAATATAGGTAGGCGGTACTTGGTTTTAGAAAAGATAACGTGAAGAAATCGTTTTTTTCTAAAGATATCTTAGTTTCAGAGATTATGTTTTTGATTTATATTTCACCCGAAGAATACCAAGAGGACTAGTGTAGAGGTGTTCCATCATTTTCAGAAGAAAGCTCTAAATCCTGATGGCATCTCTGAAATTGTCATAGCTGGCCTTCTCAAATGGTGGTTATTATCACACATCAGCCTACAAGAAGCATCTGGGCATGGGGATGTGTGAGAGCTGCATCAGTCCAGCTCTATAGCACTGACTAATATCACCACAGCTGCTTTCTGATTTTTTAAACAAGCAAACAAGCAACCAGCCCTTTTTCCTAGCATTTTGGACAAAGTTCAGCTCCATGAAGGTGCTGACCTTTGGTGATGGTGGTTGAACCTGTGTTGAATTCAGCTGGCAGCTCCTCCTCTCTTCTCTCTGGTGGCTTAAGCATGGACCTACCTCTGACCCCATTTCTGTTCTATGACCCGTTGACAGCTTAGTCCTTGGCAGGTGGAGAAATTTTCCTCAGATACTTTGGAGCATGTCAGTGGTTTTACAAGTCTTCGATGTAAAAGCTGAAGTGCTGTGGTCCTGTCTGATGGACGCCCACACTGTACATGGCCCAGAGCTAATGTACCTGCTCTGTGAGGAGAAGGAGAAATATCTGGGCTAGTTTTGGTAGTATTTAAAATGATGACTTTGGATAGTAGACCTTATACCTTTTAATCTTCCTAATGGGAGTTTAGCAACCAAACATTTGTTCATGTTATTATTTAGTGTGATGGGGTCAACACCTTTATAAAAACCTTTTTAAGGGAAACTCTTAAACACACTAAGCTTAAAAAGTCATCTGTCATAACAATAATCTTTAATTAAAATTTAAATTAGTTTTATTGATTCAACCATTTTTATCTTTATCACAACAAAAGAATCAGCCAATCCCAGACGTCATGCGGCTCTGATTTCTGATGAACTTTCGCAGGCCTTCTAGCAGTTTTACAAAGAAAATCATTTACGCTGTTAAAATCCTCCCACTGAATAGCAAGCGGATTTTTTTTTTCAGTTCATAGGATGAGACTTATTAAGTTGATGCTTTCAGGTTAATAATATTGGCTATCTGTCAACTTTAGTAGCATATTTTTGAAATGCAGGATAGAGCAAAAGCTGACTGCCTCAGGGAATGAGATGCAAAACCTTCAGTTCTGAAACACTATTTAATATTCAAGTTATGTCAAAATTTGCATCCATATTCTAGCTACTTGGCACCCTGTCTGATAATAGGTGCTATTAATATACCTGCTAGTAGATCAATGACCATTTTGGAAAAATTAATACTTCACTTGGTTTTAATTGACTTGAGTTTATTTGAAGTGATGAGGAAGAAACTGATTCTGATCTTTAATTACTGCACAGCATTTAGCGATCAGTCCAATAAAGGAGAATATCAGCAGTAGAGCTGAAATCTTTGGAAAGCTTCAGTACTACTCTCCTGATATTTCTATTCCAAGAAAAAATAGGAACAACACACTTCAAGCTCTATCCTTTTTGGTTTATTACTTTCCTCATTTTCTTATTCATATGTTGTAAATATTTAAATTATCTGTTTCTAGGAGGATCATAGACAAATCAATCCATGAGAATATGTGTCTGATTGCCATGAACATTCCCAGCTTGTGATGGAGCAGAGAAATTATGAGTTTCTTTGACATGTGTGCCTCATTTAAGGAAGGAATAAGGAGTCATTAGGACTTTTTAGAACCCTCAAATTCTCCTTAGTTTAACAATATTTAACTCAGCTGGTGTGAAAAAATAGTTGGTTTAGTAAGGAAAAATTAATGAACTTGGGAAGAGATGGCTGTGTAGGAGGAAGGCAATCTGAGGAAGCGAGGGGAAGAGGGTGCTCACACTCAAAATTGCACAGTTCCCAGGGGAGAGGTATCTAAGATAACGCAGAGGAATCTGAAAGCAAATGACTGGGCTTTTGAAGCAAGAAGCACCTGGTGTAGAACAGAAGCCTGCAAAATGTCTGTTTCTCCTGTGTAATTCATTTCTGTTCAACACCGCGGATGGGCTCAGTGCTCCCCAAAGATGCGAAGTTTTTTGTCCTGGAACACAAAGCACTTGCTTGGCAAAGGAGTATTTGTCTCCAGGTGTTGTGGTGCTGGATGAAAACTGAGTACACAGATCTGTTTCTGTCCTCCCTGGCCATGAGCACTTGAATGCTTTCAGCTTCACTGCTGTGGGTTGTTTCATTCCTCTCTATCAGTCATGAGGTGGCACTCTTCTACCAGAAGAGATAGTTTACGAAGATTTTTGAATTGTGCATATATCTAACCTAATGAAAAAGAAGCAATTCCTGGAAAACGTTGAGATCTTATTGCAAAAGTTACTTTTGAAACGTCTGGGCAGGCAGGCAGATGAGACAATACCAGGATGTTGTGTGTTTGAGTCAGGAATGTAGTATTTGAAGGAGATGCCTTGCTGAACTCTCCTTGAGCTAGAGGCTAGCACCTTACTTGAACTTCTTCTGACTCCCATACAGATTTTAGGCATTTCTGTACACCAGCGGCAGAATATATTCTTCTTCATGACAAGCACAATTACACAGTCTCTTTCTTGCAGCCTTTATCACTGCTGCCAGACCACTGCTGATTTGGAGGACTTTATTGACATATGCTTCATACAGTGAGCACTTGGCTAAAACTGGGCATCATGCACTCCGATGTTATCCTGCCTTTCAGAAAAATAACTAGACCAGGCTCTCAACTTCAGAGGTACACAGGGGAAAAAAATAAACCCAGGCATTTCTGTCTAGAGAGATCTGTCTCTAACATTGAATATGAGTGTTCAGCGTGAGTTTGAAAAAAAAAAACAAAAAAGCATGCCGTAGCAAATGGAACTTGCTTCAGATCCAGGTTCTAGTCTCAGCCAGCAGCAGTTCCAACCAACAGCATCTTCTGTCAGGATATAGCTATTCCAGACTGTGGACCTGACCCAGATCTTCAGTTTTACACCTCCATGGGATCCTTGCTAAGTCCCAAGCAATCTAGCAGATGTCTACTTGTGAGGCAGTAGCCTTTGGCTCCTGCTGTGCTCCTAAGACATACTTAACCTCCAGGATGGGAAAGAGAAATAAAACTTGGCATGCTTTCTTTGAGAGCTTGCTGACTTCTTCTGTCCTTCATGCTTGCAGTCAACCAGGCTTGGATAGCAAGAGAGCTCAGGAATGGCTTTAAACCTAGTTGTGTTTCCTTCAAACAGTGTAAATCACAATGTCTGGAAGGAGTAATGCAAGGGTTTGAAGACAAGTTAGGCTTGTGGGGATGTGAATTTGAGAGGAGTTCAAGAAGGCATCAGAAGAATGCTGAATACAACCACCTCTGTAGCACACAGTGAGCACTTCTCTCTCCTACTCCCACAATAAAAGTTTTCCCTGGTTGCCAAATGAAATACACTGCCACTGCACTCGCTTGTACTTACTCTAGGCAGAGGTTTTTTTAACCAGAGTGATAAGAGAAGCAAAAAGTCTTCACAAGGCACTCTATTATCTAACCAAAACCAGGAGGTGCTCCTGGGACAGGTGACAGATTGATAGGGCCACCTTGACTTCTTCCCCTTGCTTCTCCTTAAAGAAAAGCTGAGGATCTGGGCCCTTGAAATGAGTACGTTTTCATCACCCCCCCACGCCCCACCATGGCTAATCACCTGCTTGGCTAATCTGAGACCAGCGCAGGCAGAGCTGTCTCAAAGAATGAAGACTCTTTTTTTCTTTTTAATCACACGTTTATAAAGCAAAAAGGGAGAAACCCCCCTGCACTTACTTATTCCCAGCATCACTGTGAGTACTGGAAATGAATTGAAAAATATAGCTGCACCCCAAAAAAACCAAATGCTGACATCGTACATTGTTTTAGGAAGAAACTACAGAGCTGGAACATGCCTAGGTGCATAGTGCATTTGCTGCCATTCATTCAGTACTATCTGAATTATTTACTTCTTGTTTCCTATCAATTTTTAAATTACATTTTCTTTGGATTTTTCTGGTAATGGAGGTCAATGCAGAACGTATTATGCCAATAAGTTTGCATCAGAATCCAGAAGCCCAGCAGGGAACGAATTACTGGGGGTCAGAAAGCATAGTACTAGTAATGTTTGGCTTTTATTTCCCATGAGCTTTTATCTGAAAGTCTCAAATCAAGAGAAACTATTTTTTTTTATTTTTTTTTTCTAAACAATGGTGAAATTGAGGCAGGGAATGATGACTTGCCCTAAAGAAGACGTGTAGCAAAGAAATGCTACCATGGTAAAGATACGCCCATTTTGATAATCATCTGAGGAGCATGCTAGCTATTTGCTGTCCTGCCAGCAGGATTTTTTGGCCTAAAGCACTGATTCAGTTTTCATGGAGAGCTCACGTTTTGTAATGGCAATTTTATTTCAGATCCTGTTATTTCAACACAGGGCAGGCTTCTGCTCATTACCAGGGTCTCAGCAGCACTCAAAATCTTTTCCTCAGACCATTTCTCTCCCTTGATTTAAGCAGAGCAGAGTATAGATGACAAAACTGGAGAGCTTGTTTTGGGAACAGAAGGCGGATGAGATGAATCACGTCATGGAACACGAACGTGTTTTCCTGGAGTTGCAATTGTGCTTCCTCAGCCTTTTCCTGTTCTCTGTGCAGTGAAGCTTTTCATTTCTTTTAATTGAAAAAATTTCTACTATCAGAATATTGGAGATTTTGCCTGTGGGTGCTGTGGTGACATGAGGCTGCAGCACGTACACATGCATGCACACACATACAGGTATTGAGAGATATACAGAGATACTGAGGTCAGTGATTTTGTGATTCTCCTATACCCGAAACAGCAAAACCTTGATGTGTGAGCCTTGGAAATCCTCAGTCCCTTCAAATGCTTAATGAGATAGGATGATTATGATCTTTCGTATGAGGGCAGGAGAAGAGACTTTAACTGGCAGCAGTGAGAAGACAACAGACTTGAGAGAGGCACTGAGACAGTTAAGATGTTATTACAAGAAAAGAACTGGGAAATGATGGATAGATAGGCTATTATAAGCATATGGTGAAACTGAACAAGTCACCACAAAATACTGTGGTATGATGGGATTAAGTCAGCCAACACAAGGAGCGAAGATCTTGTGCACCATCACTGTGCAGAAATGTTTGAGGTTTGTATTTTGGGGAAAGTTCCATGACATTTCCTCCATCTCACCCATCACAAAAACATTTATAGTGCAGAAAGCTTCACTCGATTTCTAATTTGGGAAAATGCTGTACCAAAACACATAATTCTTTTTTTTCTGCTCAGTGTACCAGGGTAATATTGCACATTTTCGCTGCAAGAAAGCCCTGTAATAAATGATAGCTCTTTCAGCCTGTTGGCAGTATACAGTCCAGCCATCAGTCTTCTAAATGTTCCCATAACCATTCTAAAGTTGAAATAATTTGGAATTGTGACTTAACACATTATTAATCACAAAGCAAAAGATTTGCTTTGATTTCACCAGACACAGTAACGTAAAAAAAACCTATGATCCTTTCAGATGCTAGCACAGGGATCAAAGAATAGCTAATCATCCACCGCTCCCATGATTGAATACAGGCTTCAAGGCCAATATTTCACGGAGCATTCCTCAAAATTTGATCAAGTTTGAAGGTTTTCATCTAATAAATCCATTTGTGAACTTGACCAGGTTGTTTGTGCGTTGATGTGTATGTATGTGACTGTGAATGAAGAAGCTGATTAATATCTCATTCCCTTTCCTGACTGATAATGAGAAAGAGAAATATGATTTGGTTCCCTTGTGAACTGGCTGGTCTAGCTGTGATGTGTACCTTCTGGGCTAACCAGTGATCCCATTTCTATAGGCTTTCAACCAGTCAGCTGATGGGTCGAAAGGCAATGACAAGGTGATGGCCCAATCCAAGCTTCACAAACGTTGCCTTCTTGCTACATTTCTTGGCTTTTAGAAGGGAGTGGTTTAAGTCTGGAGGAGTGTGTTGCAAAAGTCTTTATAGGAATGGGATTGCTCTTGAGGATCTTTTAGCTTTGGGGAATTTCTCCAGTTTTTCATGTCATGCTGAATCACATGAATGTTTCTGGATCCAAGTGTGGTAGTACATATGGAATGACAAAAAAAGAAGAAAATTAGCCCAAGGTAATGAGGATGCTATGACTTGGGTATTTCATAACTAAAAAGTATAATTCAGCTTGATGAGCTCTGCAATACCTAATGACAATACCACAACAGCTTTTCACTCCATACAGTGCCATGTTCAAGATAGATCAGGCTGGCCTGCTGCTGTTTGGGTTGTTGTTGTACCTTGAACTAAATTGCTGTGAGCAAATACCTCAAAAGAAGGAGCAAAATCAGAGCCCTGACACTGCAAACTCCTGAATAATGCTGTATCTTGTGGCTCTGTTGCTAACACAAGAAAGATGGAGATTAAGATGGCAGCTGCAGAAGAAAATTAACTTTGCAGCATTTTTACACTGTCATATTTAAGAGAGAATGTTACAAGTATCACCGATGAGGTATGATGCTTTAGAGGACAGTATGGATTTGCAAGAAGGTTTGAATGACTTTATTTCCCACAAGTGCTGCCATCTCCCTTGATAAGCTAATTTTAAAAGTTAATGGACTAGATCCTTCGGTGTGTTAATGCTGCATTGTACTGCTTCAGTGGTGCGAAAGAGTGCTAAGGCAGTCTCTTTCTGTTGATAGAGGTTTTCCCCAGTCCCGTGGAATTGCCAGGTAATACAGGTCAGTCAGAAAGGAACTTCCATGAGCCCTGATATGTCTGGAGTAAAGGCTTCTAAGGAAGATACGGGACGAGAGGTGTAACTGTACATCCCAGTTCTGAGTGACTATTGCTTTAGGGCTGTAGGCTGATAGCAAAAATAATTTTACAAGCTACTGATAGGGCAAATAATCCTAAGATTGGAAGAGCACTGAAAGATTCCAAGTAGCGTTTTGTGTTGCCACCACTCCTCCACCCAATTAGGAGATGTGGATTTTGCTACTTTGACTGTGTACTTGAAAAACAGTGAGGGTTAAATGATTCTTTGCAATTTGTTTCCTCAGCTGTGCTGACTAAACAGCCAGTTCTTTTTCTTTTTTCTTTTTTTTTTTTTTTTTTTTTTATTTGAGTTACGCCTACTGGCATGTGGCTGCGGTCGGTGCACACTGTACTAAGTTAGGCACCAGCTGCTCTGGGATCTGAGGGGGATGCTGACCCAGTGGGGCACCAACACATCTACTGTGCAGTTGAAGGGGAGTCTAAATAAAGGCTAGTGCTGTAGGTTGCACCATTTACCCAAATTCTGCAATACACCCACCTACTAACTCCATGCTTACATGATCTGAATCAGGGATTTTGAAGGGTTTTTTTAAGATAGCCTGAAAAACCACAGTGCAGCAACAATGGTGTCCATTAAAACAGCACTAGCTGTGACAACGTTTGTCAGAAAGGAGGCGGGCAGGTAACAGTAGCAACTTTAGCTGGCCGGTTTTAATCCACTGCTTTAAGCCAGTCTGACTCCAAGCCAGGGAGAGATATTGAAGGAAGGGCAGACTGAATAGAGACAGCCTTGAGCCCTGGTCTTTGCCTCATCCTTCTGATGAGAATGCAAGCCCATGGTAAACCGACATGAACAGAGCATCTAAAAAAGGAAACAGCAGTGAATAGGCAATCAGACTGGTCACTGTTACAACTAGGTGCCATCATATTGAAATGGTTTAAACTTCCTGCAGCTTAATTCTGTCATCGTTCAAGTGTCTAAACAGGCTCCCTGCTCTTCCACTCAGACTGGATATTTTTCACACACGAGCTTAAGGTTGCTGTTGCTGTTTTTCAGTTGAAGGAACTATTTCGGTGGAATTAGTCCAAAACTAAAGACATAGACAGGTCTTAAACACAGTTCATGGTTCTCCTCCATTGCAGGTCAATGGACTGACTTTGGACCTACATAGCCCTTCTTCATCTCTTTTCTAGGCAACACAATACAATTAAGCAGGGCATAAAACCAGGGGTCCAACCCATGCTGAATGCTGAAGCACTTCCAGAGACACATCTTACCTGTCATTAATCTCTACAGCAAGAATAAAAACCTGTGCTTATTTTCAAGGTGCTCATTACCTGAGACCAGAATAACTAGGGACTATTTACATCTTGGGGAAGGATAATCAAAATGCAACTTTTCTGGTTTCATAGAGTCAAGACTAAAGAACTCCAATGACAGCTAAACCTCAGTAGTTTTCATCTGAAGTGCAGACTAACGTTTTTGACTTTGTCTTTTAATACAAACACGTAATAGCATGGATCAAAGATAAAAAAGAGCCAGCTATCGCATCTGATGCACACTTCTGATGCAGGGAGGCTATGGACCACTTCTGATACATTTCAATTGTTCTGTATAAAGTCTTCAGACACTGCAGCAGCAGGGGTCTGTCTGAGAATGGGACAAAAAGGAGCTTCCTGGGTAGACAGTAATGAGACCAGGAGGGAACACTTCTTCCTGGGAAAAGCATCACTTACAATATGAGTCTTCCTTCTGGGGGGAACCAGGAATAACTGATAGAGAAGAATACAGTGCTGAGAAATCTGACGGACAGAATAGCAACATGAGTGGTCAAGAGCACCTTTTCTTTTTTCCCAGGGTACATGAGCTGCTGGCGACAAGATGAAAGGGAAATTCTGAATTTTCCTTTTGTGCTCTTATTGTGCCAAGTGCGAGGAAGCAGAGAGTCAACTAGCTGGGCCACCCGTAAGCAGAGTGGATGGCTCAGTGGGACAAGACCTCAGGGGTCATGACCATTAAGCAGGTGGGATTGAGGGCTGATTCTTTGTTTTGCATTATGCTTTAATAGCCTGGAGGGGACAAAATCCCTAGGCTAATACAAAGACTGCTGCTAACACACTCCCATACAGCCCTTCCCTGAAGGACTGCCATGCAGCAGCACAGATAGCTTCCAGGCTGAGCAAAAATGCTGTGTGATGAAAAATTGAAGCTGTAGAAAAGTGACTGGCATAGCAGATATGCCCATTCTGCCTTGTAGGTGAGTACAGCTTCACGATGTGTCACAGAGAACTTGAGAAAGACGTTTTGACTCCAGAAAATGTTAGTCCTAAATCTGTGTTTTATGGGAACATGGGGAGTCATAACTCTCAGGGTGTACCTGTAGGTTGTCAGCACCAGCACACAACCTAGAATGTGAATAGCCATAGCTGGAGAAGTTTTGAGCTGTGCACATCAATGTGAGCTGCAAAAGCGAAGCAAATTGCACTTATTCAGGAAGGATGCATTTTCTGTGTCCTGAGCCATTCTGGTCCTGGTACTGGTAACACTCCTCCTACCGGTTGTACAATTCAGCATTTTGAAGTGATCAACTCGGGTGAATCTGGTCAAACAAAAACCTGGCCTCTATGTGGCAGATCTGTCTTAACAGAGAACAGTGGGGAAGGTAAGAAAACTTTCTTTACTTTTTCCTTTTGTCTATTCTTTTATCTTTCTCTCCTCGTGAGACAATGACTGATGCCTGCATGTCAAACTGAAACACCATTGGGTATAATCTTGAGCTGAATGAAGGCTGCAATTTGATTAAGGGGCTTTGACAGGTTTTGAAACAATGGCAGTGTTTTAAGAATGAATCTGGAGGATTTAATTCATTAATAGTGTAGGTGCTGCATAATACAGTACTTACAAACCTTTCCTACTGTAGCAACTGGAACATCCTTCTTTCTACTCATTCTGCTGAATTTAGAGGAACTGAACAGAGCTGAATGATCTTGTGAAAGGGCAGATAATGAAATGAAATTTCAAGGAGGTCAGATTCAGAAAATGAAGACCTGGAGTGATTTGACATCTGCTGGGGGAGCTGTGTGGAAAAGAAGCTGAAACTCTCACAAATCACAGAACTGGTTTGAGATTAATTTCTCCGTTCTCAGTTCAGATCAGTGTCACAAAATTAATAAATGACTGTCATTTGACAGAGTCTGTACATACATATGGGGGCTGCTATAAAATTAGTTGAAACTCAGTAAAGTCAATTAAAGTCCATGATGCTGTCAGCACAGATATAAGACTTGAGGTGAGAAGTTGTAGGTCAGAACTGAAGAGATTTTTTTCATTTTTGCTTTTTCATAAAGTATTACACAGTGTTTCTTTTGTGTCCCATATGAAGGTCTTAGAAGCTCAGAGGGGACCAGACATATGGATCAGACCTAATTGTTTTTAGCTGTAATGGATCAAGTTCCTTTGGATTCTGGCTTGCAAACCAGTAGATGGGATGCCCTTATGGAGCCTCCAGGGGAAAACAGGGTGCATGCATTGTCCACGGTCTATAATGTTTTGGCTAGAAGCTAATTAAAAAGCAAGCTAACTAAAAGAACTGAGTATTTTTCTGTTCATGCAGCATCATGAAGGATACATAGAGGAAAGGTCTCCAGTATCTTTTTCAGGGATCCAGGGTTAGATCAGTGAGCTCACTCTGGGACATTGATTTCACTTCTTTGGAAACAACCAAAACATCCTAATAAATAAAGTTGTCTCCTGATCCCAGAGAAAAGGAAGACCCAATCCTCTGGTAGAAGAGAGGGAATCTCTTTTTCATTCCTGAGAGTCTCCTTCAGTAGCACCTACGCACCGTTCTTTGTGTTGGAAACTTAATAACTTCACTTGAAAATCATACCTTTTTGATGGCAGTGGAAATAACATGACTTTTAAACAAGTAGAGAAGACTGTCGAGCCAGTTATGTGGGAGTCGGATGATTAAGGTAGATATGATGTGGGAGGGAAGAAATACTATCATTTGGAAAAAAATACTGTATTTTGAACAGATTTAATGTTATCTTTCAGGAAAGTGGAGTTATTATTATTAAGTGCATTAGCAGCATTAGATGCAGAGCTTGATTCTCTGTTGATGTGCTTTCTCTGTAATTGTTCAGATCCATGCAAATTGCCTACAAAATGAGTTTTAGTTGTTACTGGATTTTACAGTTGAAGCCTAGCGGAACTGTGTGCTGACTATTTCAGATGTAGAAACAATAAGGTGGAAGATGAGGTGAGAGGGAATTGCTCCCTCATCCAGGTCACATCAGTGTCTGTCTGTCTGTCTGTAGTGCAGCAGCCCAAGAATCTATTTTCTGACCTGGTCATCAGGTCTGTTTCATTTTTATTGGCTCAACCTGAATCCTAGCTCAAGGCTGTGTGATGCTGTTCCCTTTTTTGGGGGGTATAATACTGCTCCAGCATGGATAATTTTCACCTTCCAAGGCTCTCGGGTCATGTGAATGTCTCAAACTGGCCTCTGAGGCTGCGTCCCAGAAGTCTTAGAGAGTCTCTTGTATTGGTGTGTGCAAACAGTCCCTTAATTTATGCCTTGGCTTAAGGCACGTGCTCAGCAGGTGCCCAAAGCTGATGCCACTGTAGACAGCCGAGAGCAATAAGAGCAGCTGGAGGGCAGAAGCTTCATCGCTGGGTGAGCACGGTGCTGTGCGGGAGCTGCAGAAGCTGTACACTGGCTGGTGCTGAATGGTCTGATCTTGTTCTGAAGCAGGTTTCACCTCTGGAGCTTCAAGCTCCTCTCGTTGCTGCTCACTGAAGACATCTTGCTTTTGGAGCATGGCTTCTTCACTGGGCCTGTTCCTGGTTTCTCTCTGTGGGACCAATCCAAAGCCAAAGGAGGCCAAAACACTTGGATCTGAGATTCCACACACAACCCCCATCTTATTCCAATGTGAAAGCAAAGAGCATTGTGTACAATTTGGGAGTTCAAATTTAGAGCTTGAAGTATTCGTATTTAGGCTTGAAGTACTGCTCCTCACATGGTACCTCTTTTGTTTTTTTTCCTTTTTCTTTTTTTTTTAATAATCAAATAGTCTTGGATTCATTTGCTCTAACATGAGAAAGAGGGAGGAAGTAGAAAACTTTCACTAGAAACCTAATAAATACAGCACCTGAGATAGAATTAGTGTAATATCTATGGTGTGAATTCAATAAAATCTCAGTGTAGTGATTGTGCAAATGTACTAAGTCCTGGTGACGGTGTGGTTAGACTTGACTCAAAGCAACAATAGTTTTCCTGTTGATTTCAGGGAACTCGTGGTGTTCTTACATACACTGGCAACTGCTTCATCTTAGGGTCTTAGCATTTTAACATAAACAAGTGTGCTCAGGGTCGCAGCCTATAGCAATACCTTTCAAAATGCTGCGGTTTTGTGCTGGAAGGAAAATTTCTCCACTAGCAAATTTCTTTTTCTCCTCGACAAACTTGTACAACTTTCAAACTTGGTGGAAAAAATTATTATAAACCATAATATCTGCTCTAAATACATTATGCCAGGTAGAAAGCAGCTGCTTGTTTTCTTAGCACATTTACTGTTCTCTGAGTTTGCAGTGAAGGAGCTAACTGACCCTGAACTAGAACAAGAATTACAACCTACTGCTGTATCTCAGCCTCTGAGCCTGCAAGATGTTCTGTGTTAGAAAGTATATTTTGATTTGTATCAGTTCTATTTTTCTTCAGCCTTTCTTCCCACATATGTAAACACCATGTCCACAAAAGGAGTTAGAGGACCCCGCTAGTCATTTTTAACTTTGCCTGGGATTTGAGCGGCTGTATATGTATTTGAGTGGCTTCTGCCCAAACAGTTTCCTTGGTACTTATAGAAATCTTGTAATCTCAGTGTTTTTTAACAATCTGTGGTTAAAATTTCATTGAGAAAATTGCATTTTTTCCTTGGTAGATTATAACTGTTTTCAAGGTCCCTTTAGCACCAGGCCTTCAGACTCACGATAAAGAAAGTTCAAGATTTTACAGTCTGGAGAACAGAATGGTACTCTCGCAGAACAAATATTACTTCTGCAAGTTTTTCTAGACTGATCTTACCCCTGTAATTGATCTGTAATTACACAACATCTGTGGAAAATACACTTGTTGTATATTATCACCACCTGCTTGGAATACCCTTTTTATATCAACACGGCTTCATCATTCCTTTGTAGTGTGATGCTACAGGGTCTCATGATAAAGCCATTGTAACACATATTACAAATGCCATCATGGATTTATGAGATGACCTGCATTTTTTTTTACTTTCACAGCACCAGTTGTACACTGAGGGCTAATCTTTTGCTAGTACATCTTTCCCGCTCAGTGCTGTTTTCTTCTTCTTTTGTTTAAACAACCTACAGGTATGTTATGTATTTTGTCCATTTAAGTATGTTACGTCCATTCTCAAATTAAATTGCTTTTAAATTTATATTTTTCATATCTTTTCAAGTCCTGTGAAGCTGAAATAGTGGAGATAAGGCATTCTGTACTGTATTGTCCTGTTTAACTTGGAAGGTGAGTGGCTGAAGTGAACTGCTCTCCCAGTGGCCAGTGATAGCTCTGTGCTGGCTTTTTTTTATGGGAAAAGCAGCTGAAGGGTGCTAATCAAGGGCAGACTCTATCTGCCTCGGGATTGTCTGGTTCTCCATGGAGTCCCTTAGGTGTGATCTCGTGTGTCCTTACAGGAGAGTACACTTTTTTTTCATCCCCTTACATCTTTGCAAGTGCTGGGATGGTAAAAGCAGTGTGCTACTGAGGCTCTGAGCTGTGAGGAGGCAGAGAAAGACCTGGCTGCCTGACAATAGAAAGTAGCTACAAAAATTGGGTAGTGTCACTCTCAATACCTGTTGAATAGACTGCTGAGAGGCAAACCAGACCTAGACAGCTTGCCTTGGAGACGATGACAATTTGAGCCTCTATTCACTTACTGGGGCTGCTGCATTCTGCCTTGCTCAGCTCCCCCAGCTCCTTCCCTTTAGGGCCTAAGCCATAGCCTTTGTGTGAGTAAGGAAACAGCCTTCCTGTGAGCTGACTGTTTTGACAAAAATACATTGAGCAATCTCGCTCTTGTCCATCATACACTCAAAGCAGTGGTTCATATCAGGTGCAAAAGGCATTAGGTGTTTATATATTTGGCTTTAGATGTTACCTTTTCCTCTGTATTTGTTTCTCTGAAGTTCAGAAGGTCAGAGGTAGTCTTTGCGTAAATAATTTCTGAGATGGCAGAAGAAACAATAATACCAGAAGCCAGTCTATTTGAGCAGCTCTCTTACATCCTCAGGGACAGACACCATGACTTAACTTATGTATTTTATTTATAGAATCACAGAATTGTCGGGGGTGGAAGGGACCTTAAAGATCATCTAGTTCCAACCCCCTTGCCATGGGCAGGGACACCTCCCAATAGATCAGGTTGCTCAGAGCCCCATCTAACCTGACCTTAAAAACTTCCAGGGATGGGGCTTCCACCACTCTCTGGGCAGCCTGTTCCAGTGCCTCACCACCCTCATGGTGAAGAACTTCTTCCTAACATCCAATCTAAATCTCCCCTCCTCTAGTTTGGATCCATTCCCCCTAGTCCTTTCGCTACCCAATATCCTAAAAAGTCCGTCCCCAGCTTTCTTGTAGGCCCCCTTCTGATACTGGAAGGCCGCAATAAGGTCTCCTCGCAGCCTTTTCTTCTCCAAACTGAATAACCCCAACTCTCTCAGCCTGTCTTCATAGGAGAGGTGCTCCAGCCCTCTGACCATCCTCATTGCCCTTCTCTGGACATGTTCCAGCACGTCCATATCTTTCTTGGAATAGGGGCTCTAGAACTGGACACAGTACTCCAGGTAGGGTCTCTCGAGAGTGGAGTAGAGGGGGAGAATCACCTCCCTTGACCTGCTGGCCACACTTCTCTTGATGCAGTCCAGGATGGGGTTGGCTTTCTGAGCTGCAAGCATGCACTGAGGGCTCATGTTGAGCTTCTTGTCCACCAGCATCCCCAAGTCCTTCCCTCCAGAGCTGCTCTCAAGCCAGTCACTGTCCAGCCTGTATCAGTGCTTGGGATTGTCCCAAACCAGATGCAGGACCTTGCACTTGGTCTTGTTGGACTTCATGAGGTTGGCATGGGCCCACCTCTGCAGCCTGTCAAGGTGCCTCTGGATGGCATCCCTTCCCTCCAGCGTGTCAGCCGCACCACACAGCTTGGTGTTGTCGGCAAACTTGCTGAGGGTGCACTCAATGCCGCTGTCCATGTCGCCCATGAAGATGTTAAACAAGACTGGTTCCAGTACTGATCCTTGAGGGACTCCACTTGTTATTGGTCTCCACTTGGACATGGACCCATTGACAGCCACTCTCTGAGTGTGACCATCAAGCCAGTTTTTTATCCAATGAGTGGTCCATCCCTCAAACCCATGTTTTACCAGCTTGGATGTCATGCGGGACAGTGTCGAAAGCTTTACTCAGGTCCAAGTAAATGACGTCAGTTTACTTTCCTGTGTCTACTGATGTTGTAGTCTTTTCATAGAAGGCCACCAGGTTTGTCAGGCATGATTTGCCCTTGGTGAAACCGTTTTGATTGTACCCAATCACCTCTTTGTTATTCTTCTGCCTCAGCAGTGCCTCCAGGAGGATCTTACCGGGCACAGAGGTGAGACTGACTGACCAGCCTATAGTTCCCTGGATCATCCTTCTTTCCCTTTTTGAAAAAAAACAGGGGGTTATGTTTCCCCTTTTCCAGTCAGTGGGGACTTCACTGGACTGCCGTGACATTTCATTCAGCTGTTTTATATATATGCACCCACACACATATATGCACTTTACCCATACTTATGTATAAGATTTGGTATCACCGTAGTAAGTTAAAGACATAACTTCTAACCTATGTCTAAATGCCTGTTAAGTGCCCTGAGCTACCCCTCTGCTTTGTTGCAATTGCTCCTGTCAGTCTTCCTTAGTCACATAAGTACCCTCTCAGCAAATCAACTTTTAATGTTTAACCTCTACCTTGACTGCTGATATTGTATCACTGAAACTTTACATTACAGTTTTGGCCCTCCAAAGATGAACGTGGTCATTTTGTGTTTCATTCATATGGGTTTCTATGTCACAGTGGAGCATCACATGAAGCTGGAAATCAAAACTGGTTGAAGAATGTAGGAACAGGAGCACTAATCTATCATTGCCTGGCTGCTCTGCAGTCCTCAGGTGGAAGACGCTGTATGAGTTGATGGATAAATATTACTATGATTATTTATTGCTTTCTTTGTACATTATTGTACATTTTACTTTTGTTGCTTTGCAGACAACAGTACAACTTGACTGCTGTCTTTTCAGCATCACAGTTTGGGCTACTGGGCTCTTTAGAAGACTAATTTGCAACATTAAGACTGTCTGCCTATTGGATCCACCTGAGAAGAAGTGAGAATATAAAAAAAAATGAGAAGCAGGTGAATGTGGTAATATTAGAACAGTGATGTCCGGGCCTCATATTATGACCAGGGCTTCATGTTTAAGAAATCTCCTTGCTTCTGAAGGGAGAAGGGCTTAATCAGGAAAAATTTGCAGGGAAACTCTCCTGGAGATATTTTTATTTTTATTTTTTCTCTCAGTGTTATTCTGGTTTTCTTGATGTGATATTTACATAGAGTAATGAAAAGAGTTTCGAGACAGATCTGATCTCTCTCTTGGCTGTCGTGAACAGGATCAGCCTTGATATCTATGTGTGTCTGCAAGAGTTTCTAGCTCTCTGGTCTAGTTCCATTATCTTTTAAATGAAATTGTTAGCACATATTTGTTGTGGACCTGATATACCTGGTGAAATTTTGGTTCTTGGTTCCTATTTTTGTAACAGAGTATGCACAAAACCACCTATGACAGATGGAAAGCATGGTAGGAGATGGTGATTTGAGTATGTAAGAAAGGGGAGGAGGTATTTTCATGAACCAAGCATTTTCTTAACAAGCAGTGTTTGTACTTGCCAGGAGCAGTTTTTATGATGAAATATTTCAGATCTGTTGGGGCTGTCTTTGTGGAACAGCTTGTTCCATTCATACACAGAAGGAACAATGGCTGTGGAGAACAGAATGACTGCAGCACTGCTGCAATATGGTGTGCCCAAGGGAAAGGTACCCTGCCTGATACTACCCTTCCTCCCATAGGTATGGAGTCTTCTCAAATGTCGTGAAGTTCCCTTTTAATAGACAAATATTCCAGTATGGGTATTTTGTGTAGGTTATAAACATTTATCTGCTTCTAATCTTCCACTTGTCTTTTAATTAGAGTCTTAATTGCTTCTTCTCTGAGGCCATTATGGAGCTGGCAGGCATTGCACAGTTCAATTTATTCCTTTAGGGTCCTAATTCAAAGGTCACCAGAGACTGAGACCTGCTCCAAAGGTTTGGGAGAGCTTTGGATTGTGCTCAAAGTTGTATATTAAGCATTTGATACACATTGGTAGGGGATGTTTCTGGACCGTATTTCTATCACTGATATCTTTTGAGTACTTGAACAATTATTTTATATCCCTTGGGAGGGTAAAGGAAAGCAGATGTAGCAAGGCAAGGATTCATGTTTTGTGTGTTAAACCCTGGATCTTGACTAATTTAACAGGGTTTTAAAACACTGTTGTAGTTGTGCTCAAGCCCTGAGGCGAGAGTCTTAAAGAGGAGTTTGAGTACAGTTATAGAATAAGCTGTTCTGCAGCACAGGCAGGCAACCTTTATTTAACTTTCTTATCCATCTGTAAGTTGGAAAATGAGTACTGGCTCTATTTTGAAAGATTTATCTTTTGAAAGAACTTTAGATTTTTGCCTCATTATTCTTTGCTACAGAAAGAAAAAAGAAACCCAACATCAATTTATTTGTAAAATCAGAAAGGAGGACAGACCAGTGGTTCTTCAGGGTAATAGTTAGAGAAGGCCGGTTGTGAAGGGTGGACTTGTGCTCATTTTGCACTAGCTTCCATGATGCCTCCCTTGAGCTGATGTTAACCCCCGTCTCTTAGTGTTGGCTACCCTTCCTGCCCTGCCACTCACTGCAGATCATGACGGAAGTGCTGTGAGGAACTGCTTTGCTGTGGTCTTGACACACAACTCTAATGGTACTTACTTACAGCCTGTATTTCTAACATGAATATTCTGTACAAATGCTCTGGAAAGGCTGGAGCTGCTGTAATAAAGGTGTGCAACATGAGGCCAGATCAATCACTCACAAAGCACCAAACTTGATTAGTCAGTTGCTGGCAAACTCTGGGGCAGTTGTGTTGTGGAGGCAGCTGTTGTGGAGGTCTTTCCAAGAGATCGTGCCTTTGACTTGTGGTAGGAGTAAGGGATTTTCCTCCGACTGCAACGTTAAACCTCCTCCACAGCTGTGGTAACTGCCTTTGAAGCAGGCTTTTTGACTAGACAAGAATCTCTGACTGGCTTAAAACCTTTGGCTTTGGACTCATACACTTTTTCATAGCATCCATCATGGCCTTATTGGCAGTTAGAAACTCATTGCTGCACTTATTATCTGAAAAAGTAGTTCATTTGTTGTCTTCTTACTGTAAAAAGAGAATAATGGAAAAAAAATCGTAAAATTATGAAAAGGGAAGCGGGGATTTCCCATCCTGGAGCTCTAAGTTTAATAAATTAATACTTCTTATGCAAGGGTGAAAAAAACGGAACCTAATAGCTGGTTAAAAAAAGTGCCAGCACAATTTAATTGGACTGGCTGAGTCATAAATCTTTTTTTGCTATGTTTGCTCTGCTATAGCCAGATTGATTTTTCTGCTTTAATGGTAAGCCCTTGTCTCTACATTAACATTAGTTTACATCAGTTAGAAATGTGGAATAAAAATTGTCAACCCTGATGCACCTTAGGGCTCCTCCCAAAGACAGATGTTAAACATCTTGACTTTGTTGCTAGATCCAAGGCTACCAGTTGTGGTGATGATGACGATGATGACATTGATGATAATAACAATAATGATAATTCAGCAATTGCTTGTGGTTGGATTTTGTGGTGGTGGCTTGGATCACACAGAACCTGTCCAATGGAGAGAGAAGCAGGCAATCACATCAGTGTTGGATGCCCATCTCAACCCCCCTCACTGTCTAGAGGGGCAGAAAGTTGCAAAAGACAGTGACTGTAGCCAGGGCAGTGAGGCAAAATCCAGGACAAGTAGGAAATGCTGCGAGTTAGCTCAATCTTTGTGTCACTCTTCAAAGACTAGTTGTCTGACTGAGTGCAACCTCCCAAGTTGTTGATGTTTTCCTGGAGCAAAGCTGGTTGCACAGACTGCCTGCCTACAGCAATGAACTCATGTTCCTTATCCAGTTCTGCCTCTCCTCTCTGAGGCACTATTGTCTCCAGTGGTTCAATGGTATATAAAACACAATTTCTTAAATGGTGACAGGGGAGAACAATGAAAGCTATTAGCTAGGCCATTCATTGTTCAAAGTTGTTCAATTCTTCACAGCTATAAAATACTAGGAGGAGCTGGCTTTGATTTTCATAATCACAGAGTAATTTAGGCTGGAAGGGATCTATGGATTCATTTGGCCCTACCCACTGCACAAAGTACAGCCCGGGATAGTGATTCCCCTATCTCCCTGAGCCCCTGTTCCAGACTCTTACTAGATCTACAGTATTAAAAAAAATAAATAAAAAAAATCCTATTATCTAATCAGAATTACTTGCATTACAACTTGTACATGTTGCCTCTTGTCCTGCCACTCTGCCACTCTGCAATATGCCTACCTCCATCTTGTCTGTAATCTCTCGTTGGTAGTTTCAGACAGCAATAAGCTTCCCCTGCAATGGCTCTTCTCCAGGCTGAACAGTCCTAGCTGTCTCTGCTCTTCCTTGTGTGTGTCTTGTGCTCCAGCCCTTGACCATCTTGCTGGCCCTTCTGGACTTGTTCCTGTAAGTCGTTGTCTGTCTTGTACTTGAACAGGACACAACAAACAGGAGATGACTTCACAAGTGATAGAGAGGAACAGTCACTCTCCTCAAGCTGATGAGTATATTTTTACTACCACAGTCCAGCACAGAGTTGGCCTTATTCACCAAAAGGACTTCTTTTGTAGTACATCATCGACTTGCTGGGTAGCTTGTGCTAAGAGTTGTAGATATGACAAATTGATTAGAATGGTGTTTGCAGAGGCTTTTACTCATTTTACTCCAATGAATTTAGTGTGGGCAGCAACATTCATTGGACATGTGAACCTGAGCCCATTTGTCTCCTCAGGAAGCCTCTACCTAAGGGCAGAGGTAGGCAGTGGTGCCTGCCAGCTTCCTTCCTCGTCTTATCTTTTTCCTCTTTGATTCTCACTGTCACTTTGGTGACATTAGGGACCCGCTGGCCTCTTTCAACTTTGTTTAGTAACAGCTATGAATTAAATGACAAATCCCTGGAAACTTTGGCTTCCCTATTAGCCTTGGCCAGTGTCATGAACTGTCCTGAGGCAGATATCTTGACTGCTCTGTCCCCTCCCCTTCTTATGGTAGTGGCTTGCATTCACACTGAGCTGACTATATACCATCACTCTCCTCCAGTGTTTATGGTGTGAGATTAAGTCCCGACCAGGTCTGTCTGGGGAAGTTATTTATACAGTACGTGTCTTTGTAAAATTAAACTGTTAGGAGGAGTGTGGGAACCTACAACCTGGTGTTCTATGGAGGACAGAAAGTACTCTAGACTGCATGTTACCCTTCTCACTATTTATTTCTAAGAAGTTAGCAGAGCTGATCCAAATATTGCCTCTGAATTGATTTTCTAAACAAAATGTTGTCATTCCTTTGAAATCTCAAATGAGTATCTCATAATCACTGGAAATTTGTTTTTGGTGCTCTCTTTCATTTTTGCTTTGTTTTCATGTTTTGAATATTTCTTTAAAACAATTTTCTATTTTGGCTAAGTTGTAAGAATGGAATATCTCAAATTCAACAATCCTGTATTTATTAAAATCCTGTTGTTTAAGCAAAAGATTTGTTCCATGCTACAGAGATCCCAACAAATTAAAATTGTCAAAACCAGGAAGAACAGAAATCTTGGAAAGCTCTGTGACTCAGCTTTTCTCTAATTCTCTTGGGAATGAGTGGAATGAAGGAGAGGGAGTGAGTGAGCAAGAGCACAAGGCTAATCACACAAGCTCTTTGTGCCTTTCACACTTGTTACAGCAGCTGCCTCATTGCTCCTGGAAGGTGCTCTCTCTTTCCATCTCTTCTGGCAATTCAGCAGGTGTGGAGTAGTGAGGAGTGAAGTACAACCAGAAAAATGAGATGTGGGTTCCCTGGTGGTTATACAGGTTGTCACATGAGGAAATGTGTTTTATATCAAAATCAACTTTGTAATTATAAACATAGATGTTTGACATTACTTACTGGGATGTCAACACCTAACATTAAATGACTTGTTATGTTAATCTGGCTGTTGTAAATGTAAATCCAATGCTGCATTGGAATATGGCTCTTTGGTAGCGTATTCTCAGGGTGAAGCTCTGGATTGTCCTCCTCACTTAGTGAAAAAAGCAGGCCAGCCTCCCTCCAGGCATGCAGCACAGATTCATGCTGCTACAAGTTGCAGGTGGGAGTGCTGAGAAATGCATGGCTGCTCACCAAAAGCAGCCCATGTGCGTACGCTGTAATCGGTGCCTATGCTGCTGTTTGGACTCAGGCTTGGAATCACCGGTGTGAATTTGCTCCTCTTCAGTGACACAAGTGAGCAGCTCTCTGAACCCGTTTTGGCTACATGGATAAAATAGAGCTCAGCTGCTTTGTAGCGTCAGGGTGGTGAAACTCGGGCAAAGCGCGTCATTGACTCTGAACTTGTGTTCGATTTTCCTTCAAATGCCGTGACTGAGACCACTGACACCACCGCAATTCTTTGTGATCTGTTTTTGCTAGAACTTCTTGAGGACTATTTTGTAGTGGCCTTGGGAAACCCAGGAGCTATGCCATAATGGGAGCTTTTAGTGCTGGCAGCAGCTTTTTAGGATAGAAAACAGATACTCGTAAGTCTTCTCTGTCTTTTTCAGGTACTTCGTGCAGCTAATGGGGTTAGCTGCAGTCCACACTCCTGTTCTCTTTAATCTGGCAAAAGCTGATTTTGAATTGCTTGCTCATTCCTCAATCTTTTATATCACATTTGACTTTACAGTTACTATGGCATTCAATTTTGCAAAAACTATCTGCTGAAGTTGAATTATCTATATGCTTACATTCATTAGAAACTGGTAAATATTTGTAACTTTAAAGAGGCATTACCGTTATCAAGGAGTGTAATGTAACATAATAATCCTACTTTACAATTCAGTGAGACAAAACAAGAGGAAACAACATTATACAGTTGGAAGTAAACAAGCACCAAGGGGAGAAGTGAAAAGTTTTTTTAGAAATATGGACAGAGTTTGCCAAAAATACCGTTTCAAACTGCAGGCTAGTTAAGTATACTTCGTATCTGAAGATCAAACACAAGCGAACAAGGTAATCAACAGGAAAGAATCAGTTCATTTCCTCACAGGTTCCAGGGGTATGCCTGGGATTTCAATTAGAATGCCTGGGATTTCACCACAGGTGCTCATCAGCATCTGTCTCCAGGTTGTTAACAACCTCAGATGACCAAAAGCCAAAGTCTAATGTTAGAAATGATACTATATTTTCCCTTTTTCAAATCAGCCACTTCAGTACTGACCCTTCGTTTACCTTGTCCCAAGAACAAGTGGCCAAACTGAGCATGCTCAGGTTAACAGCCCTTGTCTTGAAAAGTGCTCAGGAATGTAAAAGGCTCTTCATTGTCCTGAAGCACTTCTCAGGAGGGCTCAGAAATCGTGTCTCCACTTTGTAAGCAGGTGAAAAATGTTCAGTGAGCTAATTCTGCCTGAGGAATCCTTTGACCTGGATAACGCTGCTGTGCCCTTTGCAGAGAATAATCCCTTTGGTTTTTCAAAGTGGAGATCTTTGTGATAGACATTGTGAGGGTACAGGGAACACAAGCACTGCTCAGTGCAGCTCAGCCTCTACTTTTCTGGTCCCTCCAGTAATACATAGTTGTTCCTTGGTGTCCTAGCTGGGTCTGAAGACCCAAGGACTCCATGGTGTCACCTTACTTCTGCGATAAAACTGCAGAAAAACATGGTGGCTTGAAGCTATGTTGGAGGCAGCAGTGCTTGTTAAATGTCTGGCACCAAAGGGTTTTAAGGAGAATCTGCCGGTGGTGTCCAGTGAGGTGTGAGCTGGTCAAAGAGGAGGGTGCCAGCACAGCTTCCCACTGTACCCTCCTGCTAGGGAAACAGCAGCAGGGGCAGTGTTAAAGCATAGCTTTGTGATCCTGTCATTCCTCCGACTGGGTAGATCATGTGCCCTGCAAGGGATAATGTGTATAGACTCATGGGAGGGTAGGAGTGGTGAGCAAAGACAACACTCTGGGCATCTCTCTCTACTTGCCGCTGTGCTAGGAAAGGAGCAACACTGACAGTGGCGGTCTGCAGGAGTGTGTAAAGAACTGGAAATTGCCCTTTTTCTGTGCCTAGAGAGATCAGTTGATAGCGCAACTAGATGGATAGATGAGGGGAGGGCAGTGGATGTGGTCTCTCGACTTCAGCAAAGCTTTCAATACTGTCTCCCATGGCATCCTCGCAGACAAACATAAGAAGTGCAGGTTGGATGATTGTGTGGTGAGATGGATTTGGAACTGGCTGAAGGACAGAGCCCAGAGAGTTGTGGTCAGTGGAACAAACTCTAGCTGGAGACCTCTGATTAGAGATGTTCCCCTGGGGTCAGTACTGTGTCCAATGCTGTTTAATATTTTCATCAATGACCTAGATAAGGGGATGGAGTGTACCCTCAGCAAGTTCGCTGATGATACAGAACTGGGAGGAGTGGCTGACACGCTGGAAGGCTGTGCTGCCATCCAGCGTGACCTAGACAGGCTGGAGAGCTGGATGGGGAGAAATTTAATGAAATTCAATAAGGGCAAGTGTAAAGTTCTGCATCTGGGGAAGAACAANCAAGGGGCAATGGGTGCAAACTGGAGCATAGGAGGTTCCGTTTAAACACAAGGAAACACTTTTTCACAGTGAGGGTGACAGAGCACTGGAACAGGCTGCCCAGAGAGGTTGTGGAGTCTCCTTCTCTGGAGACATTCAAAACCTGCCTAGATGCATTCCTGTGTGATCTACTCTAGGTTCCTGCTCTGGTGGGGGGCTTGAACTCGATGATCTTTTGAGGTCCCTTCCAGCCCCCCAAACGTTCTGTGATTCTGTGATTCTATTTGTGTAGTTTAGCACTGTTCAGAGAATAAAACTGTTAAACGCAACATGTAATCCCTTTTCCTGCCTTCCCTAAAAGCAGTATAGGTGCTCTCATCAAAATTTTGGTTGAAATATTCATAATCAGCACATCTTTTTTTCTCAGGAACTTTGCTCCCTGACTTCTTGTCATTTTGTGTGTTGTTTTGACTATTAAAGAATTGTAATTGCCTCATATACGTCTTATATTCTCCTTCACCAAAAAGACTAATCTTTTTCACCTGTAGAGAAAGCTTCCTGAAACATCACAACGAAACTGGAGTGCCTTTCTTTGTTGACATTCAGAACTCCAGCTCATGACTGCAATCACACATGCTAACATCCCTCATTTTCTGTGTTAGAATTTATAAGAAGCAAAAGCTCAGTTAGAATTTTAAAAATGAAAATGTGAGCAAGGATTGTAAGAGAAAGGGATTGCTGAAAAGCGCTAGGGAAATGGGGATCATAAAATCATAGAATTGCTTGGATTGAAAAAGACCTTCAAGATCATCGGGTCTAATCGTTACTTCAGCAGTGCCAGGTCACCACTAAACCATGTCCCTAAGTGCCACATCTACGCATCTTTTGAATACCTTCAGGGATGCTGACCCCACCGCTTCCCTGGGCGGACTGTTTCAGTGCTTGACAAAACTTTTGGTGAAGAATTTTTTTCTAGTATCTGACCTAAGCCTCCCCTGGTACAACTTGAGGTCATTTTCTCTTGTCCTATCACTTGTAACCTGGGAGAAGAGACCAAAGTGAACCTCACTACAACCTCCTTTCAGGTAGTTGTGGAGAGCAATAAGGTCTCCCTTCAACCTCCTTTTTTTTCCAGGCTAAGCAACTGCAGTTTTCTCAGCCACTCTTCATAAGACTTGTTCTCTAGATCCTTCCCCAACTTCATTGCCCTGCTTTGGACACACTGCTGCACCTCAATGTTCTTGTAGTGAGGGGCCTAAAACTGAATCCAGTATTCAAGGTGTGGCCTCACCAGTGGCAAGTATAGGGGGACAATCGCTTCCTTGGTCCTGCTGGCCACACTATTTCTGGTACCAGCCAAGATGCTGTTGACCTTCTTGGCTACCTGGGCACACTGCTGGCTCATATCGAGCCAGCTATTGACCAGCACCCCCAGGTCCTTTTCCATGGGGATAAATACATATATTTATATATGAGAAGAAGGTATACCTAGATATCGAAGTCAAGAGACGTTAAAATCCTTAAAACATAAAGAAAGGAAAACTGAAGACTGGAGAGCCATTGTAATCAAACCATTCCTGAAATTACTATGATCCAACTTAGAGCAGAAGCCATGTACTCTTAACCCTGTTTAAACTGCATTTCAGTCAATGTATGTTGGTCACATCCTGGAGCACGACAATCAAATCTGCTTTCACCGGTTGCTTTGTAGAAACACTTGGGTGTGAGAAATCCTGGTTCTTTTCTTCTTTTCATCTACATCCCCTTAAGAAGAAATTTGAGAGGATAAACATCTCTTATTTGAAGAGCAGTAAAAAACTCTAGTGAAAAATTGTAACCCGAGCAATGCTTATTTGGAGAGAGAGCAATGTCTGCTGAGTTGTTTTGAAAGGTTGGAACTGCTAACACACATACCAAAGAAAGATATTTGTTAGGATTGGGTAAGGGTAAGGGGTAAATATGGCAATTCATCTGGGAGAAATAAAAAACCCAATAAATCAGTGAGGCAAAGAAGCTGTAGTGAAGAGAGGGAACAGCTCTATACAGTGTTTGTCTAGTCGATAGCATCATTTACTATATAAATAACCATCTATGTGAACATTTTATTGCTTTCCACACACATTTTCCACAGCTGGCAAGTGTGTTTGTTTACTTATCCATAAACTATTCTGCAAACACTGCTCTCAAGCTGCCTGTGTGTCAGAATTATAAATGCACATGATTACAAGTTTATTTGTAAAAATATCCGTATGATCCTGAAGTTATCCGTCTATCTTTGTTGCTTATTTTTTTGACAGTTACAAATGCGTAGATCATTTTCTTTCCTTGGTACTGTTTCAGTTTTCATGTTTTTATTTTTAGGCAGAGGGAATTGCCAGAATGTCATCTAGTGCACCCTACTGGCTAGATACAACTTCACGAAGCTAGAGGATCTTACTGGCTTAAGTAGGTTGAAATACTTCACTTTCGTTTCCTATGTTAGAAAATGCTGTTTTCTGTAAATTAATGTATGTTTAGATGGTGGGTTTGAAAAAGGCTTCTTATGATTCAGGAACTGCATTACCAATAAGGGTATGGGCTGTTCAGGATACTCCTCTTTCTCTCCTTTTTTTTATTGTAAACACCCCCCCCCCGCCTACTGCCCGGAGTTTCTTGGTTTCCCTCTCTCTCTCCCAGTTCCTTTATCTGTCATAAAATACCTTCCCACTTCACCTCCCCAAATGTAAAAGACTTCCCTTTTCTTGATCTTGGTTTATTTCCTGTATCAGAATGATACATTTGGAAGTCTTGTTTAATTTTTTTAAAATGATTAGTTTGCTTATGACGATAAGACTTCCCTTAAAAATAGATTTCAGTAGGTGAAAAATGCTTTAAAATTTCAAGCCTATTGTTAGGAAGAGGCTATTAAAATATTCTAAAAAATTCTTAACTATATTTAAAAAAAAAAAAAGTAAGCGTCATATGTGAGCTTTTGTGTATGTTGTTTAAGGAAGTCAGGGTTCAAGATCTTTAAGTACAAGTTTTTTGTTGATCTAAGGGAAAAAAATAATTTTCTCAAGTTTCCTTACTATAAATGTACATACTCTAACAAACCTCTTATGTGGTCTCCAGAAAATAATACGAAAATAGTGGTAAAATTTTAACATAAATGACCTATTTTGAGTGGCAAATATCAAATACTGCTGAACTGAGATTAGTGTGTTAGTCATGTTCTTTCCAGATAATTTATTTGCATTTACAGTTCTCCCACAAGGTGCAGAGGAATGCCAGCACTCTGCTTTTTAGTGTTGTCTAACTGTGGGACCAGAGCCTTTGCTGGTATGGGTCTATTCTGTCAATGTCACAGCAGTAGTCTGACACTAGAAGAAACATTAAGTGCCTCAGAAATGGCTTGCCTATTAAAGATGGATGCTACTTCAGTTTTTGCTGAGTTATCAATCCTTGCATCACACTGACACTCCTACTTGCTGTTAGCATGGTGGAAAATGGAACAGGGGCTGCCGCGCAATTGGAAATAACAGATGATGTGTTCTTCAGATATGGTGACCTTTGGTTAGACTTTTGTTCCCGATTCCTGAATACTTCATGGAACCCTAACATAGTTTACACCATGATTGGGTCTTTTGGACGCTTGAGAGATATACATTAATATCAGGAAAACCACAGGAGTAAATCTTTTCAAGAGTGTTACAACTGGAACCCAAAGGGATATTTTTGAATGCTGTAATTGAATAAAAAAAATCCATCTGGGAAGGATCCATAACAAACATCCTAAACACCAGTCTTATTTTGAGTTTTTGCTGATGTTGTATGAAGTAGTTAGATTGACTTCATGTTTTGTTGAAAGTGTCTTGTTGAAGATTCTGCCCTCAAAGTAATCTTTGTGGTAGAATGAATGTGAATAGTCAAAGTGTAGGCTAATATATTGATATTGATAAAGATGTATCTACTTCTTTTTGGATCTCAGAAAGATATGATAGTGCTTCCAAAGGGAATTAGGGAGTCCTTGATTTGATCTTGCTGTTGAATTTTAGTTTGGTTAATTATTCCAATTTCTTTCAATAAAAAGAATTATTCTTCATTTCCTGTCATAACATGCAATGCACAACTCGTATAACACTACATAAACAGCTGTGTTTCATTCTACAGGTAGATGTACTTTTGGAGTGCTTAAGGTGGAAAGAATTATACATTTATAAAATTATATCACCTGCTCAGTAAAACTTTAAACAGAATAATATCACTGATCAATAGATACTATAGCTAATGTTTATACTTAGCATTTTCCACTGCATTACTTCTCTTCAAAGGTATGAAAGCTATCAGAGCACAGAAGCTCTGAAAATAGAGGAAGGTCAAGCTGGGAGTGGTTTTCTGAAGAAAAACATAAGCTAATGATCTCAATCTGGTTTTGACCAATGAGCAACAATGTTGAATGATGATATTGCTATAGCTGAGGTCACAGTTTCTTAGCTTCAGTTTTAGTGCTTTGTATCCCATTGCTTTGTCCAGTGTTGGTGATTATGATGGTTAGTGAATGCTTGCTCTCCAGGGTTGGAGATTGTTGCTATAAACAACTTCTTTTACTGCCCTCACTCTACATCAGGTGTAAGAAGACAATGACAATATATGATAGGCCTAAATTTGCTTTCAATGTTTGCTAGAATGTAATTGGCAAATATTTGTAAATTAAAAGAGGGAAAATGTCTAATTTTGATACAAAGTTGGCCTGATTGCCCCTTCAACAAAAGTAACCCAGTGCACGTGGGCAAAGCGCAGAATTTGTAGTAGCTAATTCCACAAAATCATCTTTCAGAAGTTGTGCTGGTAATTATGACATTAGTCTTTCTGATGCTGTAGTTAAGTGACATTATTCAATGCCCTCCCCTCATATTTCATGCAGCTAGAGACCCAACCCAAACAGAACAAAATGGAACAGCTTAAAATTATAAATGTAGCTACTTATTCAGTGCCAGGGTAACACCTTAATCCTGGATGGCTTCAGTGAGTTTTCAAATCACTGCATATAGTTTCTTTTTTAATATGGATTCTTCTAGCATTTTATCTTAAACTTTGCCAGCCCAAGAAGTCTGAGGTAACCCCATCTGGTGAAGGCTGATAATGGCTGAGTGGAAGATGTGGTCACTATCAGAGCAGCAAAGGAGAGCCTGGAGAGCCCACAGAGCCATGAGAGTGTGTAGAGGTGAAGTTGAGGTAAGGGAGGAAGGATTAAACAACGAAGAGTGACGAGGCTTAAGACAACAAAGCCACATTTGTTGCACTGCAGAAGTATACTGACTTGTGATTTCACAGGTATTTTCAGTGAGATGTTTTTCATACGTCTACTACTTGCCAATCATTTTTCTGGAAAACATGATGTTCAGTAAACCTGAAAATATCCACCACTCTTTGGATGTCACATTCGTTTAGCTGCAATTCAAAAATTTCAAAATTGTTTCAGCTAGCAAACAGCAATTTCCTCATCGTCTCACCTGAAGGTGATGCAGATGTTTGAAACCTCTGTGCCTACTGCACATATCAGAAGCAATAAACATTTCATCTTGATTTCTCTTCAGAACCACCTACCTCCTGGAAAATTTGGAAGCCTTGCATTTACTACTTCAAACTCTCTGCCAAGTTCCTTTTGATTTTTTTTCTGTCTCCATTTTTGTCTCACACTTTTATTATATGGTGACAAATGCAGTTTTCTTCTGACACCGTATAATAGACGTGTGAAACACACACACATGTTCTAGAAAGAGACTGCTCTCTATTTCCTGGCTCCACTTGCAAAACATGAGTCAGGGTTAGAAAGGTTGTACCTCTGTCAGAGATGTGTACTCTGTATCCTCAAACTTTCCTAACTTTTGCTACAGTAGAGGGAAAAAATAGCAGATTTGGTTCTTCTATTTCTATACTCAGTGTCTCCTTCTCCCTAAGCACGTCTTATTTTCATTGTCTAAGAGACTGATGGTGTCATTGACAGGAAAAAAAAGTATCTCCAGCTCCTAAAACAAGTATACCAGCACTCTGACTGCAGGAAATACAGCAGTCTTAGAGAAACTATCCTCCTACTATTCTGGCTTTAATGCAAAGAAGAAACATTACTAGCTCATTTGCTGTGAATTCGAAAGGCTATTTTCTCCACGTCAAGTGGTATCTGGTGTTCTGCTGTATAATTGTAGGTAATGACCAAATATTCTCTCAATAAGACTCTAGTGACGTAACATACCTTATTTATATACACCAGCTTTAAGTGTTCTGTACACTTCTGCAGTGTGTAGGGGGTGTCAGTGAAATACAAAATCAGACAGATCTTTTGTGAACTAAAGTGGAACAAGCCCCGTGTTACAAGTTAAAACAAAAGCAAGCAAACAAGCAAGCAAAAAGAGAAAACTGAGCACATTATTACTTCCTACTGGATTCAAACAGGATGGGAATTTAATGTAGCAGGCAGTTATTCTGCAGTTACCCATGGGTGATTGGAAGCAGCAGGAACTACGGTGCTTCCATGTTAATCATGAACAGAGTTTTGTATTGATTTTCTTTTCTAAATGATTTTATCCCACAAGGTTCTAGTGGTTGAGTTCCTCCTGCAACAGAATGACAAATAGCTGGGTGACATGCTGTGAAAAATTTAGAAAATGAGAAATGCTATCCCATTTTCTAAACAGAGCAGAAACAACACTAATTCCATTAGGCAAGATGGAACAGACAATTAAACTGGGCATGCTTTTAGTTTTGAAGCTAACCAGATAACTGATGCTTTTTCCAAATGTAATGACTATTGAAGTTATTCGTTTAAAGTGAAGCAAACCCACTGATTTTCCTTTCTAAAATTAAAGCATTTACCTTATACAAAGTATAAGAAATGTTACCTGTTGCCTCCACCATTCCTTCTAGGATTACAACAATTTCTAGCTCCTCTTTGGGCAACTGGGCTTTGGAAATCTCCCAGAAAGGACTCTGCTGGTTAATTTCATGGCTGATGATCAGTGGTGAAACCAAAAAGAGACGATCATCCCCTGTGTAATAACCTACGTTGATATCTGTCTGGTTGAGTGGTATAAATTCCCCCTCCTTTGTCTGTTTGGATTTGATCAACTTGGCTCGTATTGATGCCTCTACAATGTGTGAATTCCTAAGGTCTCCTACTCGGAACATCAGACACAGCTTTCCATCCCGCATGGAAATAACTGCGTTTGTAGAAAAAACCAAGGTTTCTGCCCTCTTCTTGGGTTGGGATATTTTCACAAACATGCAGCCAACCATGAAAGCGTTGACGATAGAACCTAAAACAGACTGCACTAAAAGCAGAATAATTCCCTCGGGACACTTGTCCGTGATGACCCGGTAACCATACCCAATGGTCGTTTCTGTCTCGATTGAGAATAAAAAGGCTGAGACAAACCCATTGAGGTTGCTGACGCATGGGGTCCACGTGCTGTCCCCTATATGATCCATATCTCCTCGCACGTAGGCAATTAGCCACCATATCATTCCAAAGAAGAGCCAGGTCACAGTGTAAACCATGACAAAAATCAACAGGTTGAACCTCCACTTGAGATCGACTAAGGTAGTGAAGATGTCAGTCAAGTAACGGTAAGTCTCTCTGACATTCCCATGGTGGACGTTGCATTTCCCGTCTTTCCTAACATACCTCTGGATTTTTCTCTTGGCACATTCTTTGCTTATATTTTTTGGCAGATCCTCTCTAGCTTGTTTGGGTAACTTTGGCTGATGAATAGTGACAGGGCTCTCTATGTCCTGCTCCATTGAGTCTTCTTCCAGTACGTTAGCTGCCATGAAAAACAAACAAATATGAAAAAGTTAGGCATTATTTTTCTTAATTATTTCTCTAAGTCAACGCAAAAGTTCTTCCTATATTATTGGCATGAAATTGCTATTCATCAACAAAATGATCATCCTTGTTCTTTGCTAGCCTATTAGATATACAACACAAAAGTCAAATGATGCCAAGCATCTTCAATTTATTGCTAAATAGAAATACCTTGAAGGAAGCCTCTTGTTCGCTGTCTGCCAGGTCATCCTATCTGCACCCACATTTAAAATCTGCAAGACGTGTTTAAGCAGATCTTTCTTCCTCTGTCCCCCTTTACAGTTTAATAAATGAGATTTCTTATGCACCAAGAAAGATCTCCTGGGAGACAGTAGATATAAATGAGGAAGTGGATTCACCTGGGGGTTTCAGTGACAAGATGAGCAGAGAAAATGAGCAAATGTTGAGCTTTTTTTCCTATCAGTTGCATTGCTGTGGGGAAAGTATTAAGCAAGGATAAGGAGGGTTTTTTTAAAAACAACAGTTTTTAGAAAGAATCAATCCTACTTTTGTTGAAGGAAAGGCAGGCCACAGTGTAATATACACCAAAAGTAATTCAAGCATATTTCCGTAGAAAATCAATATCTCACTGACAGCAAGACAGGGAACTGTGTATCCTTCTCCCAGTAATGTAAAGCATACACTATTTCAGAACATGTTTTCATTTTAATTCGGTATGCCTATGGCCTTTAATTCAAATGTATCTTTTTCTCTAATGGTATGGGCCTAAATAGCATTCCTCTGTATGTGTCTTACAAGAACTGAAATCCCAGAAATGACAGTAACTCTTTGGTGGTTTTTTTTCCCAGCCTTTTGAGATAAATAGGTTCATTATGCTTATGTGCAAGAAAGAAGAGTTTACTGAGGAGGAGAATGACTTAATCTAATGTATTTTGTGTGAAGCATGGATACAGTGAATTGTGGAGCAACTGTTGTCATTTACTGGAAACCCTTCTGCACTTTGGGGCTGGTTTCTGTAGGAATTTCAGCTCTTAAACTCCTAATTTTCTCCCTTCTGGCTAACTGCTATCATTCTACTGTGAGGCTGAAGGGAAAAGGCTTCTGCTGGCTCTGCCTTGACACTTGTCTCTGAATATAGTAGCACTGATGTGATGCTGTACCCTCATTTTACAGAGACGCTCCTCGTGAACAGTCAGGGTGTTGACCTGTGTGTTTTCGGTACACCCTGCAAAGGCCACAATTTGCATGAACACGCTGCAGTAACTGCTGTACAGGTCCAGGTGTGGGCTGCTCAGTCCTGCAGTGGGTGGTGACCTTCAAATAGAATGCTGGGAGCAAGGAGATTGGGCTGGGAAGCACATAATTTCCCTGAGCTCCAGTTCCCTTGTGTACCTCATGCATGGTTGGCAAATGGGATCATAAACTCATTGAGGTAGTCTTGTCTCTGGCACCCCACAAGCTTGGGGTGTTTCTGCCTGGTTCTGCCCTGTGCAGAAGATCCGTATCTTTTCACATGGAAGAGCTAGCAGGGAAGTCTGAGCTCTTGTCCAGAGAGGGTTGCCCATGGGGCTGCTCTTGGTGGGTCAGTGTGGCTCATAGAGCATTTTAGTCACTCAATCTACATGCTACATAGCAGATCATCTGTGGAGTCTCACAACACCTGTACCTTTTTGAAGACTCATCCCTGTGGAGAAAGATCACAGACTTTTGTAAAGCTTTAGGGGTGACTGAAATACTTAGGAAAAAAAACCCAGATTGTAGATGGTTGACTCTCCCGACTTGCTCCGGTGCCAGCCAAGCTTCTGTTCAGCCCATAGCCTTTTCTACATTAAAAGAAAGACTCAAAGACCAACAGCAGCATGGAAACCTGGCAGTAATTCTGTGTTTTAAGACTCTATGCTCCACCCTGTGTCACCTTTTCAGTTTTCTGTGGTGTCTAAAGAGAACGTTATTTAGGCTGATGGTAGCAGCAGCACTGGAAGTCGTGTCACAAGGCAATCAGTTCTGAATGAACTTACCCCAGTTGGTGACAGTGTGCCTGCTTGCATTATCACTAATGCTGTATAATGTATGATGAAATAAACACAATAAAAAGGCATTGCAGGAACCTTGTGAGGCAGTCTTAAGCCAAAGCCAGAAAATTTGAAGTTAAGGCTTCACACTTTACGCTTATCTCTCTATTGTGCCTAAGGAAATTTCAGCCCACAGGAGCTATCACATCACTGCAGTAACAGACCCCTCAAATACTTATGAACAGCCTGTGAAGGCTCAGGCTTTTGAGACTTTAATGGCCTGTATGTTAGACTAGTAATGCTTGTTTACTGTGGTTCATTATCTTTAAAGTATTATGAATATTTTGCTTTCCTCTCCCAAGCCTGGCACAAATACAGACAGAGTACAGGTGTCCGCTGTTGCTTTGAGAATATACCTTACTTTCTGACCTTGCTACTAACGGCAACCGGGTCCTGGACCTCCCTGCCTGAGCATCCCTTACAAGAAATGATAGTGTACTAAAAACCATAGCAGGGCTGGGAGGAGACACAGGTGCTGATTTTATTTCTGGTATTAGGAGAAATCTGAGGGGACATCCTCATCCAGGGATACCTGCCAGCCAGAAGTTGCACGGCTGTACTCTCCAGCACATTGTGGTGGGATGTCACTGCCACTGTAAGTGGGCTTCAGAGACCTGCCCTCTCCAATGTGGCAGGATTTTTCTTATCCTTGAGAGGTCACATCAGAGCTGCCTCCCATCTGGATATGTGAGAGGGCAGCTTTGAACAACCAAACCCAGTGGATGTAACCTGTCTCTCTCAGTATAACATCTTGCTAACACTCTTGAGGACATGTTCATCGCCCTGGGGGCTTCTGGCCATTTGGTAAACTCCTTGGGCTCTTTCTAGTGCTGTCATTTCTCAACTCTCAGGCAGTCTCCAAAAGGAAAAAATAAGGTCAAGTTTTTAGTCTTTTTCTCTTTATGCAAGATGTGCTTTTACTCTTTCCCTCACCCAAATTCTCCTCCTGTGAGACCTGACAAACACCTGTATGAGGAGGTTTCTAGAGCAGAATCACAGTCCCTCACCCTTTCTTGGTCTGAGTTCTCACTCCAGAGTGAACCTTGGAGCAGAAATTCCTGAAATAAATGATCCAAGAATCATGCATCTCTGTGTTTCCATGGAAATGCCTGATGAATAAGTTTTAAACACATGGCAGGATCTCTGTTCATCACTAAGGCTGAGGAACAGCCACATATTGTCAGCATATTTGCAACAAAACACTTTGACTAATTATATTTTTACTTGATATCAACCCAATTAGCTTATGCTGTTTATTTAATTTAATTTTCCTTTTGGTTATATAATGACTGTCATGGTTCCAGGAACAGGGGAGTGAATAGCAGCTATCTCACTTGAGAGCTATTTTTACTCTCTCTGCTTTTCTTCACGACAAAAATATATACATATTATTAATCTGAACTGCAAAAAATAATCTACCTCTGAATGCTTCCTCCTCTCCCAGTAAACATTATGTTTGTTTGAACACAACGGCCAGGTAGCAATACTGTGCCAATTCAGGCCAATTAGAGCATTCTGTTCACAGTATTTGTTTTTATGAGTCTCTTAGGCAAATATATCCAAGACATATGAGATTTCAGTGAAATGTTTAATTCTCCAGCAAATAGCAAGGAATTCTGCTAGATAAGTCCCTGAACGGTTCAATACTTTCATCACAGTTTCATCATAGCAATATGTACTGGCTATGGCTATATCAACAAATTACATGTGCCCTGGCCTATTCTTTAGCATGGAGACTAAGTGGAGTGATATAGTCCACACTTGTGTTATTTAACTCCTATTGTTTTCAAAGCGGGGTAGTTTCACACAATCTGCTTATTAGGAATAGTCTGTTTCCAATGTTAACACCTGAAATGCAGCCAAGAATTGTGTATACTCAATTCTGCACTGGCCAAAACCATGCCAAGGGCTTTTCTAGGAATTTTACCATACAAGGAATTGGGTTCTGGTGCTCAGGAACATTTTATTTTCTAGTAAAGATGCAACCAGCATGTTGACCTGGTCTTGTCGATTCCGTAACAGCATTGGAAAGTGACAATCAAGTCTTTCCAAGCACATATTTTTACTTAGAGTCTGTACAATGATGTGAATCTAGCGTCAATAGCAAACTATCAGCTATACTGGAGATGCTCTCATGACCTTCATCCTGTGAATGCAGCATATTGCTATAATCCTTAAGCAATCATTTTACCATTAACAGTGCAATTTTTTTTGTACTTTGGTAGTGCTTCAGAGATCTTGTCGTGGTACTGCACAAATACAAAGCAAAAGGAGGTGTGTAAAGGGCATACTTGTCTAATTTAAATTCTTGTAGCCTATGTTGAATAATTAGGAGAATGTTACAAATTATAACTAACCTTTTTGTAACAGAAGACGATATAAAGGGTTCAGTGAATTTAGTTCACTGCAACTTAGTAGAATAATTTTATCTGTTCATAACATAGCTGTCAACAATTTGTTTGCAAATTCATTGAAAAATCACTAATTACAAAAAGTCTTTTATAATCCACAAATTGCTCTCATGGGCTTTATTGTATGAATGCAAATGTCAAGCAGACATTGCTCTGACTGTGATTTGTGATTGCATGCAGGTCATTCCTCACTTTCCTAATAGGATGAGGTTAACTTTTAAGTCATGCAGGTGTTTGCATTTGTAAAGTCCAAGCTTGCCTTCTGCCAGCTGTCTTCAGTATTCACCTCTCATTTGCTGTGATCACAAACCTCCCTGACATTGAACACATCTGTGGAATATTTGGTGGTACCAGACGGCTACTTCTGTTCCCACCTGACTCTATGAGGTTGTTATGCTTCGACATCAGGAGAAGAAGACATAGCACTGCACAACACAAGACATTTTTCTGCAATATTCATTACTCTGAGTCTGGGTCTTTCTTTTCTTGCTTGTGATGCAAAGAGAGGAAGTAGACAGAGAGCTTTTGAAATACTTTGGCTGATGTCTGGCTGGTTTTAGTCATCATTTCAGAGCTTTGTAAAATCTCGTGTCTGATGAGCACTGAGGGTATAGCAACAGATATTCTCAGAATAGAGGGAGATTTGGCTGTTTGATGAACACAGCCTGTACCGCTGTCAGTGAAACCAGGTAATTTGTATTGCGAGACACTGTGTTACCACTAAATATAAGGAGAAAGAGTCTTGTTTACAGAAAAAAATGAAACTTTTACTATTAACTAACAATTGTAAGCAGTCATTATCACAAAATGCAGATTTTCTTTGAAAAAAAGAAAGGAATTAGGATCTGATTCTGCACTGTTGAAATCAATGCGAGATTGTCTATTCACTCAACTGAGAACATTGTCTAGTCCTTGTTTTGAAATATTGAAATGTTCAATAAACATTGACTTGGGAAATTTTTTCAAGAACCAAATTGCTTATTTGTACCCGCAGAATCATAAATATAATTTCAGAGAGAGCATGCGTGTGATTTAAATTTATTTCAGAAGCAATCTTCACTAGAAATGTAAACTGAAGTATGTTTGATTAGAAAAGAGGCTGTAAGGATGATACTTTGTTTTTCACACTACCTGTTTCATCATTGCCATTTAATCCAACTTGATAAAAATAATATTCTACTATTTTACTTTCTTTTAAGCCTATACAACTGCAGAAAAACAGCTTGAGTAACACTTTGCCTCTATGCAGTACAAATATCTCCATTAATTTCTATTTCTCGGCCCTTTTATTATGGAGGATGGAAAATGAAGCTGATACTTGAATTAAAAAAAACACAGCTCTGTTTGACCTTGTAGTTTTTGTCTTGGATTCTAACCAATTTCATTGCAAGGTTTACCACTAAAGGCTCCTGAATGCTGTTTTTACATCTGCTTTGCTAAACGTAGTTTCATTTGAAGCATGGGGAAGCCTTGGCTTTGTTACGCATATGGGGCAGTTTAAAAAGACTACCCATTCTGAACCCGCAAAGATGTGTGGACACAGTCGATTATCAACGTCTTCTGCTTTTTATTAGGCTGGGGATCACAAACTGAATTATGAAACCTATTTACTCCCTGAAGTCTGAGTGCTTTGAGTCAGTGTTAATTCAGAGCCGTCTCTAATGCAAATACCTGGCACAGAAAATAGATTTCTGAAATAAGGAGAATTTACTCTTATATTTCTCTGCTCCCATCTGATTAGTTATATGTGATTTTAAACAGACTTTTGACTTCCATAAAAGCTTGAGCTAGAGGTTCAGAGTAGGTAAGGGTCATCCTGAAAGTCTGTGAATCTACACGTATTATTTTATTGATTTTGGTGTCAGCATACATGCTGGTCATTGATTGCCCTTACGTACGTGGTGACTGTGGTCACCTGGAAAGATGATGGTGAAGCTCATTCTGGAGGTCATGTTTAAGCACATGAAGGAAAAGAAAGTTATCAGGAGTAATCAACATGGATTCACCGAGGGGAAATCATACTTGACTAATCTGATAGCCTTTTATGATGGCATGAATGGCTGGGTAGATGAAGGGAGAGTAGTGGATGTTGTCTACCTTGACTTCAGAAAGGCTTTTGGCACTGTCTCCTATAACAACTTTTAAGGTAAGTGTGGGTTAAATGAGTGGACTGTGAGATGGATTGAGAACTGGCTGAACAGTAGAGCTCAGAGGGTTGTGATCAGATGCGTAGAGTCCAGTTGGAAGCCTGTAGCTAGTGGTGTTTCACAGGGATCAGTACTTTATCCAGGTTTGTTCAACTTCTTAATCCACAACCTGGATGAAGGGATGGAATGTACCCTCAGCAAGTTTGCTGATGATGTGAAACAAAGGAGTGGCTGACACACCGGAAGGCTGTGCTGACATTCAGTAAGATCTGGAGAGTTGGATGGAGGGCAACCTAAGGAAATTTAACAAGGACAAGTGTAGGGTCCTGCACCTGGGGAGGAATAACCCCATACTCTAGTACAGGTTAGGGGTTGGCCTGCTAGAAAGCAACTCCATGGAGAAGGATCTTAGAGTCCTGGTGGGCCCTAAGCTCTCCATGGGACAGCAACATGCCCTTGTGGCCAAGGTCAATGGTATCCTGGGGTTTATTAAGAAGAGTGTGAGCAGCAAATCGAGAGAGGTTCTCCTCCCACTCTATTTTGCCCTGGTAAGGCCACATCTGGAGTATTGTGTCCAGTTCCGGGCTTCTCAGTTCAAGAGGGACTGGGAAATACTAGAAAGACTTCAATGGAGGGCTACAAGAATGATTAAGGGACTGGAACACCTCTCTTATGAGGAAAGACTGAGAGACCTGGGGCTGTTTAGTCTGGAGAAGAGAGGACTGAGAGGGAACCTTATCAACGCTAATCGACATTTCTGATACTGTCAATGTCCCAAGTGTTTTTTGGAGGTTTGTTCAGTGCAGTCTAGATGTTATTCTTTTGAGCAGACTCAGCATCTGTATGGACTATTGCTGACACTGCACATATTCTCTTGCTTGTGCCATGTTCTTGTTCATCATATTCCCCTGGATGGTACAAGTAATATCTGTCACAAGCTATATGTTAAATTAACAACTTCTTCTTATCCTTTCTGGCAGATGGCCCATCACCTTTGTCTAGTGTTCACTGCTTCATGCTCAATCTCACTTTTGTTCCCTTGCTTTCATCAGAAGGGCAAAAGCAAAGATGTTTTCACTTTTAGCAGCTAAAAAGTAAGAAAGTCTGAGAATTATAAACGCATAGAGCTACAAAAGGAAGACAAAAGGGTCTGTATTGGGTCAGGCTGAGCTGAAGTTAATTTTCCCCATAGCAACCTTCATGGTGCTGTGCTTTGTATTGAGAGCTAGAAAGGTGTTGATAACACATCTGTGTTATGGCTATGGCTGACAATGGCTCACACAGCACCAAGGCTGTTTTTTGGGGTTCTTTTCAACATTCCTCACTCAGTGTGATGAGGGAGAGGCCACAACTGTGACAGCTGACCCAAACTTACCAAAGGGATATTCCATACCATATGACATCAACTCAATTGTAAAAAACTAGGAAAGGAGGAGGAAGGGGAGGCATTGTCTTGTCCTAGAGGGCAACCACCACACATATTGGAGACCTGCTTCCCCATACAGGCTGGACATCATCTGCTGATGGCAAGTAGTGACTAACTATTTTCTTTTGCTTCCACATGTGGTCCTGCTTTGCTGCTTATTAAACTGCCTTTGTCCTTATCTATGAGTTACATTTTATTTTCTCCCCCTCGTTGAGCTAAGAAGAAGGGGAGTTAGCAGGGTGGGGGAGTGATAGAGCATCCTGGTGGAGACTAAGATCAACATGATGGAGGGAGTGTTGGTTACTCCAAAAATCATTGCCTACCAGTGGAAGTCTAGACAACAGTGGACTATCAGGAAGACAGAAAGAAGATTCCTGGACAAGATAAGTGTGTAAGACTGGCATTAAAATCAGAGACTTTTGCATGCAATTGCTCATAACAATGTACAAAGAAGTCAGAGAGGTACTCTTATCTCTTTGGAAAAAAATTAGAGCTCAGTCTCCTTTGGTATAGTGTTTTTGTCCTGTTGACAACTAGTGCAGATATCAGCCTCTTCAGAAGCAGTGTTTCTCCTGAAAAGGTCAGAAAGATAGAAAAGATGTAATTTTTTCCCTTGGAAAATGCATACTATTGTCACTGCTGCTGCAAGCGGCAGAGCAAGGTCAGTGGCTGAGATGGCCCAAGTGTCCCACCCTGAGTCATGCTGCCATCAGACCTTGGCTCATGTCTGGTATTTCCGTGTGACAAAACTACTGACAACTGCTGTAGTAGGATAATAGGGATCATTAATGATTCAGAGTGCTGACAAGCCTTAATAGCTACAAATACTGGCCACATGCTTTCTTTCTGATGCCTCTGCATCAGATCTATCTCTCCCTGAGCTGCTGTAATGTGTCATTGTCTGATGCGCCCCCTGAGACATTTCCTTTTGTAGTTACTCAGCTACAGCTATTTCTGCCAGTTACTATCACGTGTACTAATGCTCAAAATTTTACTTGTCAGTTGCACTATTTCTTCAGAGATTTACTAAGAACTTATCTTTTCATCTCTGTGGGGAGTACCAGGAAAAGGAGAAAGCATGAGGGAAGTATACTGACTGTTATATTGTTTGTGTTTACATGCTTTAACTGCTAGGGAAAAAAAAAAATAATTAAAAACTGTTTAAAGTCATAGAATATTTTGGATCAGAAGGGAACACTAAAGGTCTCTTGACCAACCCCCTGCTCAAATGAGGACCAACTTCAAAGTTAGATTACGTTGCTCAGGGCCAAGGATGGGAGTTTCCACAGCCTCTTTGGGCTCTGTCCCAGTGCTGCACCTCTGGCACTAGAGACTTTTTTTTGATTCTTTGTGCCCTATTGGAATTTCCCTCACTGCAGCTTGTGCCCATTGCTCCTTGTTTTTTCCTGTGCACCTCTGAGAAGTGTATGACTTCATCTTCTCCATGATTTCTCTTTTGCATCTGAGCTATTCATTTACAGCTCAGCCTCCCAGGGAAGTTGTGTGACACCTGGTTAAATCCTGGTTTCTTCACATATTTTCCTTACTGATTATATAGAAAAAGAGTATTTGCAATTTTTGTTGAGAAGAGATGGGGAGAACCAGTTCCTTCTTTTCATGATTTTTTCCCATTAAAATTTTCCCAACTGAAAATTCTGCAAACAAATGTTAGCTGTCAGCTGAACATTTGGTAGAGATAATTCTGACTCATTTAATTCTGCACCTGTAATGTCACTGATACATGAGGAGTGGTCCTGGTTGTTTCTTGAAGCTGAAGTGTAAGTAGAACCTTGACTGGCCTGTTGGTGTGTTGATTATCTGTACTGTTAAATGTTAGCAAGCTATCCATCTTTACTTTGTCCCATGCCAGCTAATGCGCTGAGATGATATGTGAGAATGGTTTGGGAGAGAGTATGTACCAGGGACTGCTCCCATTAGACAGCATGGATGAGATTGCATCAAGTTTGATTTCTTTCACTCTCATCTGCCAACACTGTCCCTGCAGGCTTTGCTCCCTTATACTCCTCCACAGGCCCTCATGCCACCTCTGCTTCAAACAGCATACAACCTTGGTCTGCAACACAGATCTCATGTTATGTCAGATAATTTGAAGTGGAAAAAACCCATGGTCAATATACTAGTTAAGTCTCAAAATCAAGAAACAAAAAGTCCACACAAGACTCAGGGCCAAGTGCTCTGCAGCATGTCATGGACACCCTGTACCCTTGCTCTCAGGATTGCAGAACAATTCGTGGCCTGGTTTTATTGAGTATTGTAGATGTAGTCAGATTGGAGATGGGCCTGGTGTGTATTCCAGTATGTGAAAGCTTAGAAATCAAGCAGGTAGCTGTTGCCCTTGTCAAAGTCTATCTGTCCAGTTAGGTCACTAGAGAGGAGAGAAGTAGACTCTCACAGAAGGAGCTGATACCACCAGTTTTCCCACTTCCATGTTGGCAGGACAAGCCAGCCCTTCCCTCTCCTTGCTGTTTTCTATTCCCACTCTATTCCGTCCCTTTTTTTTTGTTCCTTTCCTACAGTAAGAGTGGTTTTACTTGAATCTTCATCCTTGAGATAGCGAAATACAATTTTTGCCTGCATTGCTGAAAAACCTTGAGACAACTTTGTATCTGAATATTCATAGAGCTTTTTGGGCAGGTGTTGGAACTATCTTGACTGCTGCACAGACATACTCTGACAGCTTGCTTTGCTTTGATCAATGAACTATCATAAATATAGGCATAGGAAGAATGGAGAATAATATTTTTGTCAGAAAGGAAGGACTTGATTCAATCAATATGCTGTACCAGTTGACTGAAACCAATAACCTATGCAATGAAGTAAACCTGCAACCAAGCACAAGAACTTCTAGTACTTTCCTACAGAAATGGACAGAAGACTCTATATATCAATATAGATCCTGGACCTGATCAACTTAGGGTTAGGAGATGTGAGATTACTTTGAGAGTGTTTACTTTCTCTCTCCAAAACATCACGTACACTGAGTAAACTTTCCTTAGGTCATGGCGATTGTTCCTGGGGAAGCCACCTGGTGTTGGCACTCTGGGGTGTGTGGGTGTGGGGGGGTGTGTGTGTGTACTACCATGCAAAGTAGCACACACACTCTACTGACTGCTACTTTGCAGCTGATTTTGCCCAGCAGCAGCTTCCAAGTGAAGCAAGGCTTTAAGAGAGCAGCTTGAATGCCACTGGTATAGACAAAGTGTTTGAGCTAGAAAGAAATGTCACTTGCTAGGGCTGCTTTTTCAAGAAATATGGACTACAGAGAATAGAATGACTTTGAAATACAGATACCTGCTTCCTCCTACCCACCAATTCTCAAAAGAAATTGTCAAATTTGCGACAAAATTGTCACAAACTTCCTTCCTTAAATTATACATTTCTCCCCCTCAGTTTACATCCAGCTGCACCCCAAACAGGCTGCCCCCAGATCACAGACATTTCCTAAGTTTTCCTCCTGGTATTTCTGTTACACGAAGTTACAGAAGGGACTGGAAAGACTGAGAAAATTGAAACAGTCAATAATTTTATTTAATCTGGTAATAGAGATTGCTTTTTTGATAACTTCTTTGCAGTCAAAGGAATATTCTGTGGCTTTTTGTTCTAGGCAGCGTACTTCAGAAGAGCAAGGCGCTCTCCCCTTGCAAAAATCAAGCAGGTTTTTAATTTAAGGTTTTTTTGCACACTTGAGAAGAAAAACTACTGAAAATTTCCTCACAGATAGTGAGGAAACAATGTTTCTGTGATTGCTGCTGTCTTTCATGGTGATAATTTGGTGGGTGTATACAGTTCTCTGTTGGTTGAGGTGAGTGACATTGTTTATCTGACATAACATACAAAACCAAACTCTTGCACCCAAACATTGCTTCACAAATAACATCATCTCAAAGATGAGGCCATTACCCCTCATACAATTACTTAGTTTGTCTGAATAGCTGCCATGTGCTTTCCATCCCTGTCCTCTTCCATTTGTTACTGCACTTGATGCTGTGATTCTGCTTGCTTTCTTTAAACTAAATAATTAGGCCATCATTAGCTTCAACCCCTTTTCCTGCCAAAAGAAGACACAGTGAAATACAAAGACCTAGTTTCCTGATGCTGTCTTCTCATTTCTACCTTGTGCAGTCTGCAGACAATAAATATCTTCAGGGCTCGAGGTGACATTTAAAAAAACATTTATAAAAAGAAATTTTTTAAAAACTCTGTAATTGCAGCTGGGTCAATGTGTTGTTTCAGGCTGTGGTATTTTGATAACTTGGAAATGGCAAGTGCAGAATAGTACTTTAGCCATGTTTCCTAAGGAAATGAGCCTTATCCATCACTCTGTCTGGCCTCCTCCCAATCACTTTTGAAACTTTGACTGGTATTTAGGCATTCTGATTTCTTTCAGAACTCCAGTTAGATTCTGGAAGTTAGGCATAGAAGCATTTGACTGTGTGTGGAGCTCTCAGAAATTCTGAATTCCTACCAGTGTCACGAAAACAGACTGAGTTAACTACATTATCAGATGCCAAGGAATCCATGTAAGAGGGAGCTACAGGAAGTGTTTCTAGTTTGTGAGTGCTGCTGCTCCTAAAGCTACAGTCAAATATTTTTTCACATAGCTATTCCACTCAATGTCCCTGTGAGATGTCTTTAAAAAAATTGCTCATACTTTGTGTGGAGCTTGAATGGTCATGTGCTTTTATTTTCAAGCAGTGAGTATGCAGCCATGGGCTGGATCTTCCTCATGCACGTATTCAGTAAAAGGATTTTCCCGTTCAACAACAGGTTTGTTTAAGTCAGAGTATCTGGCTTTGTCTACAAAGCAAATTCAGTGCAAGAAAATAAAATGGACTCAAAGTAAGTTGTTTAATTGAATAAGAACAAAAGATTGAATGAACATATGTTTGGTTTCAATCCAGATTTTTTTCTTACATTTGTTTAATTTGAATGAAAAGCCATATACTCTTTCTATAATGAGCATTAGTTATACAGGATTTATAGATATCTACATATGAAGTTGTTAAAAGATGTATTCAGGCAAATACAATGACAGACACAACGTGACTGAAAATATAAGTCAAAACCACAAAAAAATGTTTCCATGTCGACAAATAGCAACTTTTTATCTTGAAATAAGCAATTGAATGGTGTCTAAACTACCATTTACTATATTATTTCACTTAAGATACAGAATAAAGTTGATAGGTCTATAAACTTGTTTGAAAAAAAGGAATCAAAGAAGTTGCTGTGAAATTGCTGCAATTTCTATTATCCTATTCTGTAGGGAAATAGGTAGAGAATAAAGAACTGTAAGCACTGAAACATTTTGTAAATTGGATTCAATTTGACCAACAGGACTTTCCAAAATATTCTATGAAGTAAAAGGCGTTTGATTTCAGGCTTTCATAAACGTAGTATTTTGCTTGTGAAATACTGAAGTCTGGGAGCTTTTAGTAACAGTATCAGAATTCAAATTTTCGCTCTTTTTCATATTAAAATTTTTACTTAGCTTTAGAAAACAAAGTATTTCCAAAGAATTAAATAACCTTAGAACGGAGGTATTATATGAAAGACTTTGTAATGCCTGTTTTGGGTGAGGTAGGGCTTTTTGTTCGATTTTTTTTTTAATTTGTTAAAAAGAATGTTAAATTCTTTTTGATTTGTTCTTATTTTTTCTAATCTGACTGCAAATAACCCATCATTCACCAGTATTGTCTCATGAATGAGTCACTAGATCACCAGTTTCCTCTCTAAAAATAAGGTACTTTGAGAGGTAACTGGAACCTTTCTGCAAGAGTGGAAAGACTTGATGATGCCAGACTCTCATGTTATCCCAGCTGGCTAAACTGCAACATCCAGTTTTTGCAAATCTGTGAAGGAGTCTTGATAGCATTTAATTCTGGGTGGCTGAAGGTAAATTCAATACTAAAATAAAATACTAGTGTGCACTTACATTTTCTTTCTACAGTATGTATGGATCTTACTAGAACAGGCTGAACCAGTATTATGTTTTTTAAATAATTGACATTTTAGATGATGCATTAGCCTTCAGCTAGCGAAGCCCATCTATCTTTATTGGAGCTAGCAAAGCTCAGCATGAGCACAAATAATTCAAAGCTTTCATAGTCTTTAGATGTCTTGAGAGAAAAGAGTAGTTCTACTTTTCACATGTCTCCTGATTTGTAGAGGGAGGAGATTGACTTCTGAAATGTATAAGCTATTGTTCAGAGATTTGCTCATAGACATCATAAATACAGAGTGCTCTTGTTAGAGTTACTATGTGAAACAATAAATATTCTGGCATAAAATACAGATTCTGTGTATTTTTTAGCCAGATATATGTAGTCAGACTTACTTAAGGAAATAATGAATAGAGGAGCTGACCTTTTAAAGAGAAAACAGCCCCTCTGCAGTAAACAACAGTATTGAGTCCACAGAGGAGAGTTTTTGATAAATGAATAGACTGGTTACAAGAACACATTTCCTGTGCTTCCAAAAGCAAAATTAAATGGAAAACTGAGATGGTAAAAACAGAGCTTGGTTGCTTCAGAGTGGCTTTCCATGAATGAAATGAGAGGAACACTTGCAAACAGATTAGCTTGTATACTGGTTAGGTTTCTGTCTTTCTTCTGTTTAAAACTAATTCAAAGCTCATTTCTGAGTCTGAGACCAGTGGCAGATGGGTAATTCTTTGCCAGGAAACACACAGGATTTCAGCTGCCTGCCCTGGTGCCTGAGTCCTCCAGCAGTCATCAAGCAGCACGGGACCCTACCTGGCTGGTCTAAAGCACGTGACTAGTGGCTTTGTGGATGTCCAGACTTTCTCAATGGGGACAGCAGTTGCAAGAGAGGGCTTCCAGATCAGAGCATGTGAAGTGGCATAAATGCGCATGGATTCATTTTTAATGAAATGACAAAAGATTTAAAGGGCCTTCCCTGGAGATCTGATTGTGCTATTCTAGTGTGTGTGTGTGTATTGATGTGGAAGTGTCAGAGGACATGGATGTGAGTGAAAGAAATGAGAATCCTGGGATGTCAGAGATGTGAGGGGATGGCCGTCAGGCAGAGTGAAATATCTGGGCACTGGCATGGGTATGTTTATGCAGGTAGAAATAGAAAGTGCAGGCAGGTAGCTGGTGAAAAAGGAGGCATTATGGTAACGGATTTGTATTTGAGACGGTGATGGGAAAGAAAGAGTTTGCAGTATTCTGACTTGTCTGGGTTTGTGCGTAGGATGAGATTCATTTGTGGTGTTACAAAGAGTACTTTTGTCTCACTCCTTTCAAATCTGATTGCAAAACAGCCGCTTCATGCTTGTGCTGTAGCTTCCTTCTCTCTATTCAGGACAAATGGTGGTGAGATGAATTATGATGGGACAGGGAAAAATAGGTGACAATTCCTTTCAGTGACTTGCCCAAAGGCTTACTCAATCTTTGACTCTCATATGGGATCTCAGCTGGTGCTGGATGCCTCAGAGCTTGTATGTATCAGCTATAAGGATAGAGGACCTGCAGAGCTCCCCTGGCATCTCATATCCATCCAAGATGAATCTTAATGTTCTGTATTTCCCATCTGAGACCAGAGACCCAAGGGTTGCTTGGCTTCTAAAAAGGGTAAAAAAAAGATGATAGTCACAGTTCCAGTTGTTCTGAGGGCCAGGAGTCACCTTCTAAAATCAGTTAATTTTGTGTTGTACTGTGTGCATGCATGGCTTCTGGACCTCAGGAGGCCATGGAAGAACAGGAGAATGTGGCAGCCGAAGGGGTGGAGGAGTCCCAGCATCTGCCATAGAAAGAGATGATATGAAAAGCCTGGCATCTTCAGTCTAAAGAGGATGAAGACTGAGAAGGATGGCATGGAGGTGGAGAATGGAGAACCTTATGATACTGTGAATCTTATACAACTAGCAGGAGATTGGTTTTGAAACAGTTACAAAAAATATTTCTTTAAAAGCAGGTAGTGGCTTCAGGAGCTGGCTGCCCCTGGGAGACTGTGGACTTGGACAGTATCAGTGAGTTCGAAAGTGATTTGACAAGCCCATGCACAAGAGGTCTTTGAATAGACAGTGAAAGGATGGGGCAGGGATGCAACCTCCAAGAAAGCTAATGCAGGAGGTAGGGTTGCAGGGGAGTAGGTGGGAAATGGACTGCCAGGCTACTGCCAGGCTTCCATGCTTCCTCTACCATGGCATGGTAGAACACTTTTCTTCTTATTTTCTCCCAGCTTTAAAATATATGTGTTCCTCTTTTTGAAGTCATTGACATATCCTCTGAGGTTAATGAGGGGGTTCATAAGGAGTAGACAGCTGCTAAGAAAGATATTTTACCTCTCTTCTGATAGGTTAACTTTGTTGTTCATGTAAATACTGTGATCAGTTGATGTTTGAGGTGATTGAGCCTTATTTTACCACTATAAAGCAATTTCTGAGTTCAAATATAGAGACTTAGACTTATTTTTTCCTCACCAGGCTAGTTTCCAAGGAGATCTAACCATGTAGATTGTCTGCAAAGGTGCTAATTAGCCAGCAATGAACAAGATGGACACAAAGTGCTTCTTGGCAAAAATCAGAATTTCTAAGCAGTAAAGGCTGGTGTGCAGAAGCAATCTGATCAGTTCTTTTCAGACTTTGAACAGGCATCCTCATTTGCGTTCACAGTATGGCTTTATAAACAGCAGTCTTTCAGATCGGTGGTTGAATAGAAAAAACTGTCCTCGGGTCGATTTGGATGGGATTTCTTTTCAGAATATCTGACAATTAAAAATAAGACCCAACAAAATATTCTGCCTGTTCAGAAAAAAAATGATAGAGTCATAAGGCAGGAAGGAGTAAAGACAGGCGACATTCTTAAAATATGTTCCTCTATTTATGCTGTACAGATTTGGCCATTATATTTGGTAAGGAGTCTTGGATTTGCCTCTGAGTAAGGCAAAGACAGGATTTGAACTTGGGCTGTCCTTTATGCCTGATGCTTACCATTGGTGTTGGTAGTGAGGAATGCTGAAGGACAAGTAAGAAGGGTCTTAACTCATAGTGACTCTTTTGGGAATGCCACCTGCATTTCTTAATTAATTTGACACATAAATATAATACTGTTTCTACATATAATACCTACATTTTCCTTCTTAGGAAAAATTAGAAAAAATATATAGTTGAAAATTATTTACCTATTTTGACGCAAACGTACTTATTTTAAGCTAGAATACTTAAAGCATCATTTGTTCAGTAAACAAGCTATTTGCCATTAAAATGCCTTGTAGCCCATGTCTTTGTGTAGCTTTCAGGCACATCTAGGATAATACTAAAAGAGAAGCTTGAGAAGAGAAGTGCTTTGCAGTATCAGTTGTGTCAGTGTGACTGAGAGCTACCCAGACACAATCCGTGGTTTGAAAAGTGGAAAATCTGCCAGTTTGCTCTGGTCTTGTCACATTGGGAAGTCTGAGCATTATTATTATAATTTTTATAAGGGCTGGATGAAGATTTTGAGTTTATCTCTGACTTTAACATCTCCCATATATCCCAATATGGACCTTATTTGTTTTAACAAATGCATATTTATTTTCATCTACACAGAATATGTGGGAGTCATGTGAAATGAATAATGAGGATCTGAGATACGTAGAATACAAAACAATGAATATGTGTTTAGGAAGAGTGGGGGAGATGTGCAGGAACCTCTTTCTTATCTGTATACAAACACTGTTTTTTTCCATCAGATACTGAGCTCTGAAATGGTGACTAAACCCTTTATTTTGGGGCTGTTACTACTCCTCCAGCTTGTGCAACTGGTATTTCATTCTAGAAGGCCGGTACATGAAGCCGCGTCAGACATTTTTATGTGATGCTATCTCAAGCAGGCAACAGGGAGCGTTAGCAGAGCAAGCATTTCCTTCTGCTTGATGTGTTTGACTGCTGGAGATAGCCCTGGACCTACCTGGACTACTGAAGTCCAAGAGCGAGTTTGTAAATCAATATTCCTGGAGGAACCTGAAATGATCAGCAGCATTACAGCGAAGTGGAAAAGTGCTGCCTCCTCTAGTCACAGGCTGCCTCTCTCTCGTTGGAGGGTGTCAGAGGTGGTGAGTAGGATATACACAACACTGGGAAGGCAGCTTGGATAAGGGTGTTATAGTAATGAAATGAGGCATTCACTCTCTTGACACCTCCGCTAATGTTGCAATGGTATAAGTACCTTCTGTGAGCTGTTATGTAATAGAGATACCAGTCTCCCCACATTTCTCATTTTTGTGTGTGTATGTATGGGGACCCTAATGAAAGCTTTAGCTCAGGGTCCCAGACAAGCTTCTTTGAGATTTGGTAAATGGAGGACTGGGAAAAAAAAGAGAATTGCTACTGTCATCTAAGCCTTCCAAAGACTCTGTCATCACCTCTAAAATAGAAAGAATGTCACTTACGGATGTTCAGAAAGAGTAAGAAAATGTATACTGACCCACACTGGGTGTTACATCTGCAGATACCAAAGATGCTGCAATTCCATTTCTGAGTTAATCTTCCATTTGAGCTCTGTTCTATGCAAGGGGCTGATGCCCTGAATTGCCACAGACCTGCCTCCAGTGCATGACATGACAGGCACTGCACCTTCACCCTGTTTATGTATTTATTATCACTGTCTTCGCACACAGAGTGAGCTCTGTTAGCAACATCTGGCAAGCCATTAATAACAACTGACTGTAATAAATATCTGTTTGTTACAACTACTGATTTCAGCGTTTCTTGGCTGACCTGAGTGTAGACAACCAGAGAGTAACACTACTTACACATAAATTAAGTACAAATTCCTATTTCAGTTCCTATTTCCGTTCCTATTCCCATTAAGTGTAAGTTCCTATTGCAAGGATGCTGTAGCTAAGTGGGAAACCTCTTGCTTTTCATCTGTGATCGATTTTAACAACTTGCTTGACTTGGTTGCCTTCACCTTCCCTCTCTTACAATTACCTCGATTATTTGTTTTTATATTTAGGATTAGCATGCCGTGCCTCTGGTAAAGCCTCCCTATCAAATCAATAAAGAACAATTCTTCCTCACTCACTCTGCTCATCTTCTCAGTACTGTTTAAGTGTGCTGATGTTATTAGGTCCAGATGAAATTAATAACAGGAGCTGAAAAAATGCAGCTGGGCATACAGGTAGGTATGTTTGTAGGAGAAAGCAATGTATAGTGTTATCTCCACAATGGCAGGAGAAAGGCAGTTCTCAGTGCTGTTCACAAAACACTCTCTTTCTTTGGCAGACTGAACACATTTAATGTTCTGCAGTATTTTCCTAGGAACATCGATGCAAATAACGGTGGTCTGGAATTTCCTCTGAGAGAAGTCGTAACTTAGTCAGGAATTGCAGGGTGAAATTTCAGGGGCCATACAATCCTGTGCATCAGATTTTACAATTTTAAATGACCTTTTCGACATTTTCATAATTTCATTCCTAGCATTTGTTCTCCTCCACGTCCTCATAAATCTATCACTGTTTTCAGTCCTTCTGTTCTGTTATCTTCCTACTTAAAATAAAATTAAACTGTTGACTTCTGGTCAAGTGACTTTGAGCTAGAGAACAAGATTGTATCCATAGGAGGGAATACCTACACTATTTTTCCTACATCAAGCCAGGACCAGTGGATAAAGTAGGTAACGGGCAATTATGCAGCATGGGATCGCTGACCTGTCCAGACACTTAAGACTGGATCCGGTACTGGCCTCGAATCCTGGTTTACTTGATTAAGTACTAAGACTCTTGTCAGATCCAAAGGCACAAGATGTACTTCACCTGAACACTTTGTACTCGTGGCACCTACATCCTTTTGTCCAAGTGGCTGTTGCCTGGTGCTTTCACAGGGGGCTACAGAGAAGATGTATCATAGTGAGTTTGGCCATGACAACAGGGAGCCAGCAATTGTCAGAAAGAGGCAGCCATCTCTGAGCTCTAACACTCCTAGTCTGGGACATTATTTTTTTTCCCCTCCCTTTTACAAGATGCAACTGCAGAGGAGAAAGTATGTAAAAGCTGTCTCTGTAATGCAGTGAATTCCAGGACAGGTAATTTCCTATGACTCAGGTTCTGCCAAGCTCCCTGTTATGGGAGCATCTGGATGCTGGTGAGGACTCCTGGGGTCTCTGCGCCTGCTGACTTCAAGCAGTGCATGCACAGGGCAGAGAGGAAACCATATGCAAATTTGTTGTTAAATAGTGAGAGCAGCTTTCCTGTATCCGGTTAGCTTGCTTATAAATGAGAGCAATAGAGAAGGAAACAGACCTGAGACATGATTCATGTTGTCCTCTAGGACAGTTGGCACTTGAATCCTCTCTGCCCTTTGGCTTTAATATGAGAAGATAATGTGGGTACCTGCTTTGCATTAATACTTGCTGATACAATTTGTGGGATTGCCATCACATCTGCTTGGTTTCATTGTGAAGGGCTTGATGATTCTTGACAGCTTCACGTACTTCTGCCTTCCTGGAGCTGGTGGGCTCTGAAGAAGGGATCTGATGGGAGTTCAGAGGTGGGTTTAACCTTCCCTGTCTTTGATAGCGTTAGCCTAATAGGAAGCTGAGTGACAAGTAAGAAAATCCTGTATAGGGCTGGGGCTTGGGTACAAATGCCTGAATATAATTGGCTGTACTCTCAGACATTTGTAGCACTTGTCCCCCATAGAGCCCCTTCACTGCTGTTGTACAGACTCAGAAGTGTCCGTGCCTCTATTTTCTGCTCATTGACTCTCATCAAAGAATGTGAAGAAACTTCTAACTAGCTTCATGGTGCAAAAGCAAAGGAAAATGCAATTGAGGAAGGATAGCCTTCTGTTGATGTAAATATTCTAATATTCTATAGAGAATAACTAGCCTTCTGTTGATGTAAATATTCTAATATTCTACAGAGAATAAAAATTTACAACATCCTATTCCTACTACGGAGACAAGTAAAAAAGATCCTGTTACTGAATCCCCTAAGACTATCACTGTGTTTTGATTCTCCAAGGTCTCAGTCTCCTATTGCAGTGGTGCTCCAGCAGGAACCGATTTGAGTAGTGTTTGTTCCCCTGTGAAAAGTTTTGCAGAATTGGACTATTGGAGCGCATCTTCTACCCTGGGATTTGTAGACTCCTGAACAATTTTTAAAAATTATATAAAAGTAAGCTATTTACTAATTTTAATGGACATGCTGATATTTAGCTTTAATAGATCCACTTTGATGACGACAATCAGACTTCCTGTTACTTGCAAAATCTAAAGAAACTTCTATGGAAAGAAATATTAGAAGCACTGAAAGTGTTTAATTTATTTCCTGACCCTTGCAAGTATCAGTAAGAAAGAAGTGTGATGATCACAAGGGATATTATTAGCATTTGCTTACACTTCATAGTTTCTACTTTGTATTAAATAGTGGATGTATGAATAGCTTTTTGGAATGGAAAATTAAGATGCTCTGAAAATGGAGAGAATCTGCTGTTGTAAATAAAGAGATTTAAAGAGGGGAAAAACGTAAGTAGAGTTTAATAGATGTAGAGACAATAATGTTAGTTGCAGTGGAATAAAGCAGCAAAGAGGACTTAGGTTGTGTGCTGGGATTGTTTTTTTACTTCATTTCACTGGGTTTTTCATCTTCAATAATTTTTCTGTCTAAAATAGAAGAGGAAGAGAATTGATTTCTAAGTTGCGTTGTGATGTCTCTGAATGTAAGAGCCAATCTGGATGTTTCGTTTTCTCTTTCTCTTGCTATTTTTCTTTGCATTTTTATATCTCCTTCTGAATTCCAGAGCTTTGTAGTACTTGTTTTGATAACAAAAATGTTATCATAACAAAAATCAGTATCATATTAATATGTTGTGTTCTCATGGTCTTGTTTGAATTGTACACTATTCTCACATGTTTTCAAAGGAGCTGTCAAGGTGCCAGTCTGGTTAATGTATTTTATCGGTACAAGCAACTTGAACAGTTCAAATTATCAGATGTTAAACTCTCCTCACCAAATATGCTAAATAATCCAGTAACTACTGAGCTTCATACTTCTGGATAGAAAAGAAGAGCTTTGAAAGAGTCTTAAATCTCTGGGTTGTAGAGAGTATTAATCATGAGGAAAAATGAGTAACAGCCAACGAGAAATCAGGGAAGCCACAGCGGAGATGTTGTTCCACATTTTCAAATACAGTTTACTGTCGAAGCTCTGTCTAAACTACATCTTTCAGCATTCAGTACCTAGCATTAAAGTAATTATTAATGGCAAGGCAGTTGTTAAAACTATCAATATTACCTCTGCTTCCTATTGTGGGATCTGTCAGCCTATTATAGCATTTCAGATGAGGCAATTGACAGTTTTATGTTGATCACTAGCCTAGTGTGCACACATGCGATAAATCCAGTCACCTCCTACCAGTCGTACTCTTCTAAGTCAGTCTTTTTCAGTACAAAAAAAATTAAAATAATTATCCCTCCCCTCACAGAAGCGCCACCTTCTTTTTTTCACCTTAAATAACATTTTTTAGACTGATGCCTCCCCTCAAATGCTCCAATAGTAAGGATGCCCTTTGGACTGGAAGTTAAACAGCATACTGTACTCAAGTGGACATGCAATGGTTGGTTCAGACTGGGGTAGATACCAGGGGAGAAGAAAAGGTCTGAATACAAAACTACCAGAAATCAAAACCCTGAAAATCTCACTGAAGAAATGGAAAGCTGAAACATACGGATTTTTGGTTTTGTTGAGATTGCATTCTGTAGTAAACGGTTCAATGCAGTGGAGAACTTGTCATATATTTTGCAGTTATGAAGTCTACTGTACAGAAGGAGGGGATTTGGGAAAACTCACATAACTATCTTCAAAGAAGCTGCTATGCTTATGCCGTGCAGAGGGTAAGAGCTCAGCTGCTCCATTCGTGGACAGAGGGCATATTCAAAATTGCACTTGGCCGTGTAGCTGCTCTTGGAACATTGTCTGGCAAGAGTGGCATTTGTCAAGAGCAGCATTTTAGGGGGCAAAATAGGAAGTCTTGTGATCTGAAAATTTCACCCTAAGCTGAAGGTTTGCTCAGGAGTTACTGATTTGTCTTTTACATTGCTGATGTTTCCTCCTTCTCAGGTAGTGTTTTACATAGTTTGAGCTTTGTCTCAAACAACTCTAAAGAAATTAAAACTGTCTTTTTTTTTTGAAATTAAAGATGTCCTATTGTGAAATTAAGGACTTAAATGTTTTCACATTGCTATAGTGTTATTAACTGTGACTATTTGCACTTCATTTTCACATTATTACTTTTTTCCAGAATTTTCCAAGTTTTGTGTTTTCAAGCACATCCAGTGCTCTTCTTATGTTAACAACTTCCAGCACTACCAGACCTAGGTCATTGACTATACCTGTAAATACATTCACTGAAGAAGACAGAATGTGAACTACAGTTTTCATGGCAGTGGTAACATTATTCTTGGGAATAAACCTGTGCTTCTGCTGTTAAACCAAAACATCATCCTATGACTTTGTATTCATTTCTTTTATTGCTTGAATTGGAGGAAAGTACTTGGGAGAAGAAGGCAGCCCAATTACAGTTTCTCTTGTCTGAGGAAAATTCAGAGTTTCTTCTACCTAGAAAACTGAGCTTTGGTGTGAATTTAATTATCACACTCTGGTCCCAGGAGCATTTTGCCTGCAAAACAGCAAGGCTGTTTTCTTCTTTTTCTTTCTTTCTGTCTTTTTCTCTTCTTTTTCTTTTCCTTTTTCTTTTCCTTTTTCTTTTCCTTTTTGTTTTTTTCTCCGAGACCAAGAATTTCTGCACATTTGACAATTAAAACTGCATCACTGAGAAGGACAGTCTGAAGGTACTTACTTTTTAGGTAGAGCATTTCTGTATGGTCTATGTTTTTCATTCTGTCATTCCAAGAGCTCTTCATCAAACAGCTTCATTAGAACATGGTCAACAGGCTGAGGGAGGTGAATCTACCCCTCTACTCTGCTCTGGTGAGGCCCCACCTGGAGTACTGTGTCCAGCTCTGGAGTCTTCAATACAAGAGGGACATAGACATGTTGGAGGGGATCCAGAGGAGGGCCACAAAAATGATCAGAGGGCTGGAACACCTCTCTTATGAAGAAAGACTGAAAGATGAGGTGATTCAGCCTGGAGAAGGGAGACTTTATTGCAGCCTTCCGGTACTTAAAGAAGGTCCATAAGAAAGATGAGGACAATCTTTTTAGCAGGGCCTGTTGCGATAGGACAGGGGGTGATGGTTTGAAACTAAAAGAAGGTAGGTTTAGGCTAGATATAAGGAAGACATTTTTCACAATGAAGGTGGTGAAACACTGGAACAGGTTGCCCAGAGAGGTGGTATATCCCCATCCCTGGAAACATTTCAGGTGAGTTTGGACGGGGCTCTGAGCAACCTGATCTAGTTGAAGATGTCCCTGCTTAATGCAGGGGAGATGGACAAGATGACCTTTAAAAGTCCCTTCCAACACAAATAATTCTATGTTTCTATGAATGGATTATGTACAAAGTGTACTGCCTTCTGCTTGTTTAATCATGTGTTGCTCTGGCTGGGTGTCTCCTGTCCCCTCTAGTGGCTGGTCGGTGGAAAAAACACACAACCCTATCTCTGATCCATGCTTTCAATGCTTCTTTTCTAGTTTTTAGAGTAAACTTCTTGTGTTGGGTCTTTGGACCCTTTGTCCATTTGCGGAACTTCTTATAGCTGGTAAGGAAAGCCCCACATGGAAAAATAAATATGCAGCTGAGCATATTTGACATATATGATAATGTGCCATATGAGATGCTTTTTATTCAGTAAGGAGCTAGAGTTCTTTCAAAACTATGTCACAAAGAGAGCAGAAAATAGTTTCTGGAGCAGAATTTGATATTTTTTCCTTCATTTTCTACTCATAAATGTCTATTTCTTAACACTCAAATTGGAAAACATTTGATAAATATAGCTGGGACTTTCTTCAGTTTCTACTTTCTCTTGATGAACTAGACCTAGAAAGTTTGCTGCAAATATTCCATATGTCGATTTGATATCTGGGCTAAGTTCTGCAGTGGGGACTAGTCACATAAATCTCATGACATTGTTGCTGGTCCACGGTTGGATGGGTTGGAGAACATGTGGAAGCTCTGAATTTGCCACTGGGACTATCAGAGTGGCTGAGAGCCCCAAGCTTGTGCATTCATGCAGTGTAGCAGTAGCACCATGCTGCATGGGGACACCAACCCAGCTCCTGAGTGAGTTGTTGGTGTACTAGTGCAGCACTCCAGCTGCGTGATGCTCTGTGCCTGGGCATCACCTGCAGGTGCATGGCAGTATAGCTCTCCCACGAAGCTAACCTACCTCTGGCTTGGGGCTGCCTGAAAGCTATGCCTATGAAAAACAGCAGTCAGAAGGAGAAAGGCAAAGAGATATTTTTGTTAAAAAGCTTTGTTGCCGAGTGTTGTCATTGTTCTGAGAGAGACTGGGCTGTTGCAAGATGCTCGTGTTACTGCAGGTTTAGCCTTACTCTTGGTATGTTTGACATTTTGTTATGAAGGATGAGGTCTCATCCTCTGGAAAGGGTTTTGAGAATACTTCCTCACAGCTGTGGTGAGCCAATACAGCTCACCCAATTCAACTTTCCTGACAGGGATATTCAAGTCACTTCACAGTGAAGCCCTTTCTGACAAGTGTCTACTGAGTGTCTTTATGTGAAGAATTATTTCATTTAGTCTTCACATACTTTAGCTTCAGGATACTGTTTGGGGAAAAAAACCCAACACCTTACTAAAATTTTTCCAGAAACTAATGCTTACAGACTATTAAAAAGACCAATAAGCCAGCTATTAGCTGGTGATAACCAGTGACTAAGAAGAGCTTGCACAACTCACTATAAAATGGATTATTCAATGTTAAACACACTACATCAAAGATGTATATCTAGCTGTTGCAAATCTACAGGACCAAATGAAGGATGTTGTTCATTAGTTTTACAACTAATAGCACCTGGCTATGTTCTGTAGACCTGCATTCTCTTCTGCACTGTCTGAGGAACATATCATCTACCTCCCCAAACTATGAGCTGAATATTGCAGGTGAAATCCGGCAAGTGAATTCAAAGCTTGATTCAAAATATACTACCTTTCAGTTGCAGAACTTTATCAAAGCACCTTAACAACGATTTTTTTTTCCTAGCATGTAAAAATCTGGAAATGTAGAAGAACATAAATAAAAATGACAAAAGAGGTTAAGTTGATTTGCTCTATTACTACATATTTCTAGAAAGCTTTTTTGAAAAAAAAATCTTTTTCTGTTACTGATTTAGTGAATAATGAGCTGAGTGTGTTCTGAATACTGGAAAAACACCAACATAATTTTCCCCTTTTGTTAATTTTCAAAGGAAAAAACTACTACATCAAGGTTTTTCTTCTCTTCACATTTTCATTTTTGAACATTTAGGTTACCTTGGCAATCACCACAGAGAAGAAATTCCCTCTTTGTATCAAGATTCTCACATAACACATGACTTCAGAAGGTGAAAAACACTCACAGTGTTCAAAGATCTGTAGGCAGTACAATGAAAATAACTTTTCAGGAGTATTTTGCCTGTTTTCACTGCTTGCTCAGGCTCCCAGTCTGAGTTGAGTCATAGAAACCTGAATATATCCCTGTCTGATGTGCCCATCTAGATTTTAATTTTCATTCATTCTGTAATATGCATTAGGTGGGTGATTGCAAAAATTAGTAGAGATGCTTCATAACATTTTGTTTCTAAGCATGGTTGGCTTGAATCTGAAATAAGAAGCACTTAATAGATATCCAGTCACCACCAAAATGCATCCTTAAACTTTAATGTGAGCTCATTACAAAACACGATAATAGGATTTTGAAATTGCTGATCTACAAAAGTGAGAATAAATGTTTTAATCACATCTTTGTTTTTGCTAGCCAGTTGCCTACAAAACCAGGAAACCTTCTTTGTAGTATGTTTTATCATGTATTGGAGTGCAGCAGGCAGGCATAATTCACTTAGGACTGCTATCAACATACACATTTTAAATAAGGTGGTTGCTTTCAAAGCTGTAAATTAACAGGCTTAACAAAGCTAGAAGCCACAGATTCCATGGAAACCAAAAGAACCTGAGTCAACAGAGGTGTAAAGTCAAATGAACATTTTTTCCATTTTGCTTGTCCCTTGCAAGTAATAGCCTGAGCAACTGAGGTTATACCTGCTGCCTTTGGAAGCCTGTGAATTAGGTACAACAGGCAAAGTTTGAGAAACAAAGCAAAACACCCCAAACAACCACCAAGAGAGGGATAGTCAGAAAAAACCCCTAAAACATGAACGCTGAAAACAGTTGAAGCTTGTTTCAACTGCATGCTAGTCCTCTCAACATGGAAATGATTTCCTCATCACAACTATAGTATTAGTATGGCTTATAACTGTTCATCTGCTACTTGACAGCATGCAAATCACTAAATATCTAGCTTTTCCTGATCACAGGGGTACAGTCCTGCAATCCAGCACTGCTCATAGAATTTACTATAGCTGGAGTGAGAGTTACATGCCTTGCTCTAATTTGTTAAGGGTTAAATACCCTTCTATGCTGGGTCAGAAAGACTCCAAAAACCACATGGCTTTCCCATAAAGTGCTTTCATTTCATATTTCCCAAGAGATCAATTAGGTGTGTTGTATGAAATCTCAATGTGCAAGACACTTGATGACTTTGGTGTACTTTTGCAAACCTAAAACCTCAACTCATGGCTGTTTAAAGACTTGCAGGTAAAGCTGGCCAGGGAACAATTTTTTTGCTTCATGACAGCTTCTGCAGTTTTTGCAACACATTCTGAGGTTGTGAAGTTTCTCTTCTTCACAGAAAGAAAACTAAATCCTCAAGAATGCTTTTAATGAAATGGATCTGTGCAAAATATCCCCTTTTGTCTTGACAGGATCAGATTTTTCAACCTGGCTTCTCTTCTGCAGTCCTTCTGACCCAATTTAGAAACCCCTCCTCAGTGCTGATTTTCCTGAAACGAACACACCTTGCTAAGCACTTTGTCTTTCAAAGAAAAAAATTTTTTCAGGAATTTTTTTTTATCAGAACCATTCTAAGAAGTTTGATTTCCTGAGGTGTCTGGCCCCTGCTGCTCTATCAAGCTATGTGTGGAAATAATGTAAGATATAGAGATCTGATGGGCTGTAGGACTTTCCTCTGCCTCTCCTTACACATATTTACTTGGAGCATGAATCTACCATAAGAAATGTAGAGCGGGATAAAGATTTTGTGCAAACTATGTGGAAAGAGGTGAAGTTTTGCATATATCTGGTGAGCTAGCCGGGACTCTAGAAGCTTAAGGAGAAATCTGAGAAGTGAATAGCAAGACACGTTCAACTGAGAGAAGTGCAAAATGTTTCCATAGTTTTACTGTTCCTCTGCCTTTTCTATCTCGTATTTAATCAAATTGTTGCTAACATCAAGCTGTTTTGTCTTTTCATGTAAGAAGTAGCATATTGTACCACAGTTTTGAGAAATAGTCAAGATAGATATGAGACAGAGCAGTGCTTGGACCATTGTCTTCCATCTAGGAACTGCCAGCTATTGTGTCTTACATCTAAAACTAAACTAACCACTGAGGAGCAAGAGACTGAAGGAAGAAATTTTCTGGGATGAGCAGGCTAATCAGTCAGAGAGTTGATGTTTTCTGGGTTACCTCTGATATGAGAATGCACTAATGTGACTATTAAGCACTGATCAGCCTTTGATCTGTGAGTCAGTCATTCAGCATTCTTGGCCCAATGAGGGCACATCTGCTCCTCTTTGATCCACAGGGCAGACTCTGGTCTGATGATCTCGTTTCCCCAGGGATGCGTGACTGGTTGCAGTCTGTTAAGTGGACTCAAAATAGTTGCCTTAGCAAACGCTGGGAACTTTGTAAAATCCCAGAAGTTTATTGACAACAGATGCATTTGTCAATCTAATTAGCTATTGAGGCTAGCCAGACAGCTATGGTGTGCGCACCACATTAGGCACAATCTAAAGCAGAAAATCTATGCTGTTGGATGACACGTAAAGTACAGATTAGTCTCTTTTCTCTTCTAGCTGGGACACTACCACCCCCCACTTTGTTACATCTACTCTTTCAATCCATTCAACCCAGGACCCACTGGTGCCTCTAACCTCATCCCTGATGACAATATTCAGATGGACTGACCTGTTCTCTCTTGGCAGATATCCAATGGGTGTGATCCTACTGCACTGTGCTGCCTCTTCCATCTCTCCTAGTCCTGTTCACCTTTCCTCTCCCCAAAATAGCCCCTTTTGTTTGCTCCTAGGAGCAAATATAGCAGTAGTGCTAAATAAAACCTGTCTAAATTTGTTCTGCTTGGTTCTGCCCTTCTGTGAAGAGGAGTTGAATTGACGGTTGTTTATATCCCAAGTAAAACAGAAATATTTTCTGATTTTTATTGCTTGTACTGCAATGACTCAATGTATTAGGACAAAATGCTATTTAGATTAATGAAAGGAATGGATACGTCAGTGACAGCATTGATTTTGATCTAATATCTAATGCTGGAACAATGCAAATCTCAGCCGAATGAGAATTTCACTTGCTGCAACAGAAAATTATTAAAAAGCAATACTCAGTAAATGCATTAACATATGGTGATATGACTGTGATTTTGTCTGCAATCCACAGGGCTCATGAAGACTGTGTTAAACTCTCCCCTCCCCCAGTTCATTAAGCACACATTTCCTGCTTAGAGAAGAGCAAGTAAATAAAGACCAGCGCTCCTGTTTCTAACTTTTGTGTTAAATACCAGTTCTGACTCTAACTCCAGTTGCCCAAGGCCAAAACTGGGTCTATCTTTCACATTTAGCCTGGAGAGAAGAAGATTCCAGGGAGACCTTATTGTGACCTTCCAATATGTAAAAGGGACTTATAGGAAAGATGGAGAAAGATTTTATGCCAAGGTCTGTAGTGACAGAATCAGGCACAATGGTTTTAAACTGAAAGACATAAGAAAGAAAAGTTTTATGGTGAGGGCACTGGAACACTGAAACAGGTTGCCTAGAGAAGTTGTGGATGCCCTGTCATTAGAAGTGTTCAAGGTTAGAGTAGCTTTGAGTAACCAGGTGTTGCTGTGGTTTAAGAGTTAACAAATTGAGGGGGAGACAAACATCTGGTAACTGTAGGACCTTGAAGGGTCAGAGGGCAGCTGGTATTCCCTGCCTTTCCCTGCCACACTCTATAAAAGGACAGGAAGTTTGGGTTTCAATTCTCTTTTCTTTCTCACTTGGACTGTGCTGCTGCTGGGGCCACATCTCAGCGCAGCCAGGCCTGGCTCCATGTGCTCTGCACAATCCACCACCATCCCAGAACTGGTTTTGTATATACTTGTATATCCCTCTGCCCTTCATATTTACTTTTCCCTGTTTGTTGCCTATTAAATTTTGTTCATAGTCTTAACTTCCAGTTTCGTGTGAGGCACTTCCTTCCTCATTTCCCTTTGTATCCTCCCTTGGGAGGGAAGGGGGAGGGGGAGAGAGGGCCGATAGGAATCCTGCTCTGTGGGGTTTGCCCTGGGCATTAAACAGAGACAGGTGTAGTGAGAGATACCTCTGTCAATGGCAGGGGGGTTGAACTAGATGATCTTTGAAGGCCCTTCCAACCCAGACTATTCTATGATTTATTCTCCTTTCCTTTGGATGCTGCTTGGCAACTTGTTGCTTAGTCAAACCTCCTCAGCCAGACATGGTTAACACAGTGTGCTTGCTAACCTGAATAAAAATCCTCCACAGATCCACATGAAAGATTGAGCCAAAGGTTATTTTAGTTCACTGCCACATTTATATAAGCAATTCATGTGCTCTTGAGATCCAAGGCATGCCGGAGTGTATTCTGTAATTCACAGAAGATATTAAAAAGGCATAATTTTAGTCAGGAGAGCAGTCACTAAATAACCACTATAGTCCTGACTCTTTACTTCTAGTCTCATACTTCAGATATAAATCATAGAATCGTAGAATAGATTAGGTTGGAAGGAACCCATGAAGCTCATCTTGTTCCATTCCCCTGCAGTGAGCCGGGACATCTTTAACTAGACTAGGTTGCTCAGAGCCCTGTTCAGCCTAATCTTGGAATGTTCCCAGGGATGGGGCATCTACCAGCAATCCAGGCAACCTGTTCCAGTGTTTCACTACCCTCACTGTAAAAAAATTCTAGACTAAATCTACCTTCTTTTAGTCGAAAAGTATTACCCTTTGTCCTATCACAAAAGACCCTACTAAAAAGTTTGATAACAGAATCATTAAGGTCCATGACAGTCAATCAGAAGCTATTTCCATTGAATCTCCATTCACATCGAGACCACAGACTTGTCAATATGCCTTGCTTTTTCTCACGCAAGTATGTACAAGCTCTGGCACTGTCAGATTTGCTGCCTTTGCTGTGCAGTAGGTTCCTGAGCTGAAAGTCCCTTTTTATCACAATTTAAAAAACAGACATCCAATAGAAAAACCAGCTCCTTTTAGGCAGTGTCTGGTTGTACCTTTGTTTGCCTTTCCAAATCTATCAGCACCAGCTTTAAATACTGCCTCTGTTTGATAAAGGAAGATAAAACAAGGTTTCTCTACAAAAGTGGTATTTGGAGTGTCCCAAGGGCAACATGATAAGGAAATCACCTTGCATTCAGATAAGCTCCCAAAACAATTCTGTTTATGGCATGAGCAAGGTTTCTAGCAAAAACAAATGTGATAGTCATTTGTAATTCTGTACCTGCCAGATGCTATCATGAAATATGCACTTCATTTAATTGAAAAAGGATGTTGCATTGTTTGAAGAAATAGCTTGATTTTATTGGAAGCTGGTCTGTGTTTTGGAAATGGGCAAGAACCTGCTTTTTATCACAAATGACCAGATCCTTATGTACCGCACCTCAGGAGAAGATATAACATCTGTTTGCCAGAAAAAAAACCTCTTGAAATCTTGGTGATGTCAAGACTGAAAATTAAAATAAAGTTCACATGATGATAGCCTCTGGGTATCTGCCGTTATGATACTCAGGAGCACAACAGACTGAAAGCTTCTTGAATGCACTTTCTTTAATTTCAACAAGGACGGTTACAAAGAGTATGTCTCCAGAGGTAAAAGTCAGCCATTGCTAGGTATCTCTTTCGCGTGTAGTCTGAATGCTGCTTGCTTGGTGATATCACAAGTATTTTGATTTGTCATAAAAAGTGCCTCACTTTCGCCAGCTATTCTGTCTTCCTTGGTGAGGGGCTGACTCAGCCTCTTGTTGCTGCCTGATATCTTGATTGCTGTCATGTGCTTCCAGTCCAGCTTTGTCTTGGGCCTGGGCTGCACTGCAGTTTCCATAATGGAACAGATTACATGCATTTGTGCACACATTTGATGTAAGATAGCTACACTTAGCTTCACTTAGCTTTTTTTTTTTTTTTTGCCACTGAATGCTACCTCCTTCTCCAGCTGCACAAGCCTGCAGTCACTAGACACCAACCAGTACATTGATTTCCAGTCAGGTAGACATGTCCACAGCTGCAAATGCTCAATGTGTCTGCCTAGTGCAGATAACACCTCTCATGGCTTTTAGCTGCTTTACACAAGTGGGTTCTAACAGAAAAGGTATAGGTTCTGTGGCCTGCAGGGCCAGAACACCACTTGGTGGGTGAGAGAGGGTGCACTTCTCTGCCCTGTCAGGGTTACATTATATGGGGCTGACACGATGTGCTGCACAGTGTGGCAGTGAGGAGTGAAATCCCTTTCCATAAGCCAGTGCCTGAATAACTTTCTGGGGTTTGTTGCTCTTGTTTCTCTCCTTATGCCAGTCTGGCCAGATGAGCAGGCTTCCCATTGACATGGAGAACTGCTTGCTGAATAACACAACTCCATCCTTTACTTGCTCTCCTTCTCCCACATCTTTTCCTATGAAAGATATATTTTCCTCTTCTTTTGTGCCCAGATCTGCTTGCATACTTTTTGATTGCCAAAACTTTCCTGCATTCAATGGTTTGATCAGTGCCCAGATGTTTATTTGCATGTATATGTACATCCCAGCACTCCTCCCCCCACTTTTGTAAAAACATATAAATATTTGAAACAGAAAACCATGAATGTAATTTCCCCACTTTTGTTATTTTTTAAGAAGTACTTCAAATATTGCAGTGTAGAGGAAAAAGCAAAAACCAGCAGAACCCACACTAAGATGTAGCCTTATTGTTTGTGCATTAATAGAAAAGAATAATACTGTTTCTAACTGTAAGAGGAGTTTAGTGTTACGTTCCTTCGAGCATATGAAGAGTTTGTTTGATACTGACCTGATTAGGATTCTCTTGGGATCTATTCCACATCCTGCCCATTTGTTTCCTTTGACAGATATTGTATATGATCCTCCTCCCGCCCCTCTGGAAATGGCTCATTGCCCTCTGTCTGAACTGCTTTACAAGGACCATTGTAGGGAGCTTGTTGTAACGATGACGAAGCCTGCGGTGCACGCCAAGCAGTGGGTGGTTCCTATAGGGGAAAACGCAGTCTGCAGACACCCTGCCTCCCAGTCTGACATCAGAGGCAGCTTTTCCCCTTATCTCCCAGCACTTACAAATATGCTATTAGGCATATCTTTTGCGTGAAGTGCTGGGTTTGAAAGCTGAGACAGGTGCAAGGAAGGATGAGATGCATGGGCAATTTAGGAGCTATGGTACACGTGGGTACAAAAAGAAATGGTTCAGCAAAAGAGCTGGTTTTCTATTCTGGTGTTTTGTTGCTTTTTTGTGTCTCCATTCTGAGATAGTTCTCAGATGTATTTTTTCTTTGTTCATAATACTGGCAACTTTCTTCTGAGCTTGCACAGAAATCAGAATCAGACACAGGAAGAAATGATGAGACTGGCAAGGCTGGGAGACATAAAAGAAACCTAAAGAAGAAAAGAGTGACTTATTTTTAACAGAGTGGGAAATTGTTCCTGAAGCTAACTCTCACATGGGAAGTAAGGGAACTCCACATTGTCTGTGGATGATAGTTGTATCTTCTAATAGATCAACTCATGTAATTGGTGTTGAAAACAGACAAACAAACATAGTTTTAGGCAGAGGGTTCTTTTTTAATTTGGAAATGGAGTGTAGGAGGAATGCGTTAGGAAAGTAATAACCTCTCCGTGGAGGTAACTGGATGAAATATTCTTGCAAGTGTTATACAGAGCTTTTAGTCTCTTCTGACCTTAAAAGTAATAGAGAAAGTAGGAACTAAAATCCACCTTCCAGCACAGAAGAGTCTGTATTCCTTGTTGACGTGAAGGGCACAGAAGAGTCTGTATTCCTTGCTGATGTGAAGGTATGGGTTTATTGAGAAGGGTAAGCACAGTAGAGCTGTAGCGTGATCTATGTAGAATGTACTTTCAAGTTGATCTTGTTGCTCAAGAAAATGCCCTTCTTTTTCCTCTCGACTTTACTGGAGCTTTCCCCAGCCCCTGCCAGTGTCTGAATGATGCAGATCTGTAAAAATCACACAATTGCCTCCATTTTTGTAGCTTGTTTTGGTTTGTTTTGCTTTTTCCAGGATTGTTGAGGAATTTCCTTTAATGGAAGGAGGTGGGTGTCTCTGAAATGGTTTTATTTTGCTGATGTGGTGTGACACACATGAAACTTTCTAACTCCGTTCTTTTCTTTGCTGTACTTTTATCAGTGCTCAGTTATCTGCTTAAAGTGCCATAGTGCAAGTAAGACCTTACATCAATCTGTAAGATACAAGAAACTAGTCTGTGAAAATTGTCTTTTGGGGAATGAGGAAAGAGTAGGGGTGGCTTTTACAGGCTCTTAATGTGTTACATGAAGGCTCTTGCCTTCTGCAAAAGAGCTACAGTTGTTCAAGCTTTAGTTTAGGCTTAATCCTTCACCATATGCTTGCTCAAGGAGAAGATATCTACACTTTGGTGTGGTTTTACTGTGTGATTTTTCTCATACTAATTGCTGACCATCTGATGACACATGATATCCTCCTGATGTTTCACATGACATACTTCTTATAAGCATGATGCCTTCTGGCTGGAGGACCAGGATGTGCACAGAAGAGTCCTGGTCAAATGCATTGTGACTGCGTTTGGAACAAGATTTCAGAGTGTCCATGTCTACAGTGCACAAAAACATGCCAGCCCAAGTATATTTTTACCTTTTTGCTTTTCTTGACTACTTCTTGCTTGGATCTTGCCTAAGTATAGATACTACAACTAACACGTCTAATCAGGCTGGATCAATGGACTGAGGCCAATTGTATGAGATTCAACAAAGCCAAGTGCCAGGTCCTGCACTTGGATCACAACAACCCCCTGCAATGCTACAGGCTTGGGGAAGAGTGACTGGAAAGTTGCCCGGTGGAAAAGGACCTGGGATGTTGTTCAACAGTCGACTGAATATGAGCCAGCAGTGTGCCCAGGTGACTAAGAAGGCAAACGGCATCCTGGCTTGTATCAGAAATAGTGTGGCCATCAGGGCTTGGAAGGTGATCATCCCTCTGTACCTGACACTGGTGAGGCTGCACCTCGAATACTGTGTTCTTGGTTTGTTAAATTCAGCAGGGGTTCACATGGATGAAGGGGTGAACATGAACAGAGTAAGTTGTGGGGTCACCACACAAATTATTCTTGACATAGGGAGCAAAAAGATGTTAAGAGGGAGGAGGCAAGAAAATGCAAAAATATGTGGGTTTAGTGTAGCGTGACTAACAATTTTAGAATAAAATTGAACCATTAATTGGACCTGGGTGTTAACTGAGAGAGCAATATTCGTTGGTAATATAAAGTAATTATCTACTGCCATTTCTCTTTTTGTTGCCATGCTTTCAAGCCTAGCTCAATTATATATTATTCCACGTAGTTTATTACTAAGGTCAACCCCTGCAACGCAGCACAAATTTTTGTCAGTTTTCTTTTGTCTTACTGTGGCTCTGTAGCAAAGCCCATGAGGAAGTCACTAATTCTGTCTGCTGAGCTGTGGGTAAATGATCTGCAAGGAAGAGAGTATAAAGCCGCCTTGAATAACAGGAATAAAACAAAATACTGAATATCTTCCGTTTAAGTGAGCACTATGTATATTTGCGTACTAAATGAGACATGACTCATGGAAACAAGAGATAGTGGTTTTGTTTAATTAAATGCTCTTCAATGATGTATGTGCTCAAGCAGGTGGGAATGTAGGTTTTTTCTGGACCTTCTCAATAAACACATTTCTTTATTTCTCTTCTTTTCTCCCTGCCACTTCCAGTAAAAGGCTTTGACTGAACTTGACCCTTAGCACGGAATGTTTCAGCCCAGGCAGTTATTATGATGGGAGTTAAACCAAGCTGAAGATGTTGCTGAAATGAGAATGATAAGGCAGCTTTAATAATAGGTGATACAGCTGAGAACTTCAGTTAGGTTATTTCGGCCACTTTTAAGTCCACCATGAAGCAGAATAGATGTCTGTAACAGCTTGTGTTTGCCTGGATGCTAGATTAGGGTTTAGGATGGGAAGCCCCAATATTTGCTTGCCCCCAGACAAGCAGTGATGTCACATTTTCTCCCTCTATTAGCCTGAAGAACTGTGTAATAGAAGAGTGCAAAATATCAGGCAATAAACACAGATGCTGAATCTTCTGGCCAATATATTATCTGTGAGACAGAAGTTAGGAAATGTTAGTGTGAAAATTCTAGCTGTCACAGCATCCTGAGCTGTCTGTCAACCTACTGACCAGGAGTAGTCTCTGAGCAGAAAGAAAACAGCAAATGAGAGGCTACTGCAGATTAACAGCAGAAATGTTGGAAACTGAAAGTGAAGAATCCTGAAGCATGCTGTCAGAGGAGTGATGCAGTTTAGGCTCAGTCCTCCTGCTTCACTGAAATTTTACCTAATTTACATGCTAGCATTAAAGCCCAGATGCTAATAACTAGTAACTCTTCTAGTATCTTCACAGATTAAAAAACTCAACTATTTCAAAGTATGAACAAAGCACCAGGTTAGAGTGGAAAATCCAAGTACCATGTCTATACTGTGCTCTGAGATTAACTGATCCCAAACTTTCCTTCATGTTTCATGGATCTGACTTTGTCAGTGAGCGCTTGAGGGTGGTTTCCGATACCCAGACATTCTGGAAATGCAATGAGCTCCCCTTCAGTGAGGAAAGACATTGTCAGTACAGCTGACATTCTTAACAACATTTGTGGGAGCATTTTATTATTCAGTTTACATGGAGCAGGATTAATATTCTTAAAACCGTTCTTCTAAATCACAAGGAATTCAATCCAGACAATGTACAAAAGCCAGAATTCAAATCTTCAAAGATAAAACTCACAAAGAGTACTTGAAATAGTCACACTGCATTTATCCTCAAGATGCCTACCAAAAACAAAGCTAGTAGATTAATAGGTAAGTTCACCATTAGATTTGCATTTGATTCTGTTTACTTATTAGTTGCTTTTGTCTGATAAGAATTATTTTGAAGGAAGAAAATTGGGCGGTTTTTGGTGTGCAAGGTGTGATTGATTGTAAACACAGCTAACATACAGGAAATGCAGGAAGAAGGATGAAGGGAAGGACTCCGTGTGGTGGGAGATTTATTTAGAATGCAAGTTGCCATAAGATGTGAGCTTTCTTGTCTCCTGCAGGAATGAGAGATGAAGGTAATAAAGCTGTTGAATAAAGCATGCTGAATTCATTTAATATTTTTCAATAGGATAACTCTGTAGATGCTACAAAATTCTTAATGGTGCTGCATATTGCTCCTCGATGTTTTCCTATCAAACTTAACCCTGCTTTGAAAAGAGAATCATAGATTTATAGAATGGTTACAGTTGGAAGGGATCTTGAAGATCATCTCGTTCCAACCCCCCTGTCACAGGCAGGACCACCACCCACTAGAGCGGGTTGCTCAAGGCTCCACCCAATCTGGCCTTAAACACTTCCAGGAAGGAGGCATCCACAACCTCCCTGGCAACCTGTTCCAGTGTCTCACTGCCCTTACTGTGAATCACTGCAGTTTTATTTGTCTTTCTGAATTCCTTTGCTTCTTTGCACTTTGCTAAGCTTTTTTTCCTGTCATTTCAAGACATTAAATGGTATTTAATCAATTTGTGATAATGCCCGAGGCTTCATTAGTGTCTTTTCGTTCTCCCAATGATTGTCCTTTTATAATGAAGAGGCTCAAATTATATCACCTCTTCAGAATGTGCAAGGGATCTAGGACGCTGCTGTGCTTCCAGGCTTCCCACAGTGCTGTCAGCCAGGGAGCATGGTTTCATGACTGAAGGCTGGTAAGATCTTTATGTTGTCCTTGTTCATTTTTGGGGTTGCTGATGGGCCAAATGAAACATTGGTGGCAGAAAATGAAAATGAAAGTGTGCTAAGCTGCCAAGATGCAGAGCGATTTCATTTTCTTAGAAAACATGACTCTTCCTTATTTAACAAAGAAAAAAAAAGGGAGAAGTGAGATTGCATCCTCTTTTTTTTTTTTTCAGAGAAGCTGCATCATATGTCTTTTTGCTACCAGGTTGTTTTAGGCCAGTTAATACCAAATATGGAGGGGTTGTAGCTCTTGCTCTCCCTTTTCAATTCGCCCTACTCAAATGGATAACACAAGTATCAGTCAATGTGCATAGAGCAAAGTCTATCACAGAGTGTCTTGCAGGGACCCTTCGCTTCTCAAGCTACCCCGCAATAAAGTAAGAGAAGCTACAATGCAAGAGCTTTTCCCTCTGCTTAGCAGCTGCATGTTGATAGAAATCTGTGGTAGTTCAAGAGGAAATGAAGCTAAGGTGAGCACCAATTTGCTCGCCTGCAGGATTTTCTGGTACCTGGGTAGAAGACTGTCCAAAGAATTGTGAAAGACAAAGTAAGAAAACTGGAAGGCCTTGAGAATAAGGTAGTGGACAGAAGATTCAGACTGAAAAATGCCCTGCTGTTAAGGAAAACAGATTGTGTTACACTCCACTTTAGATAAAACAGTGTTTGAAAGTTCCTGGTCAGGCATCCTATACAAATGTGAGTTTTTTAGTTTTGAAGTACATTCATGGTTGTAACAGATGATACTTTGCCATTGCAAGTTAATACAGAATATGAGCACCATTCCAAGCGAGAAAATGAATCTTGCATGCTTTCAGGACTATTTTAAATGTTTTTGCTGAAATGTCCTTACCGGGCTTTATAGGGACCCAGCTGCATGGAAAGAAATATGCTCAGCAAGACTGTGCTGAGGAAGAGAGGAAGCATTGTTGTGGATTTTACACCTGCTATATGTCAAGTGTGATCTGTTTTCCTCAGAAAACTTCTTGATCCCTCTTCTACCATGGTGTGACTGACAGAAATGTTGCTCTGCTCACTTCATAATTCTATCACCAATGAGCAGGAGTTATTATCAGCTCATATCTCATTAAGACTTTGGTTTATCTTATTCTGACAGTTCATCATCATCTTGATGGATTATATAGGAATTAGAATATTAGTTGTGCTTGGTTTTGAGAACAGAAATTTCATTGCAAGAGTTTTGTTCTCACTTAGTTTGAGAAGTCTTTCTGTCAATGTGACTTTCCAGTTTCTCATCTGCAGTGACAACTGTTGAAATACAATTTTAGTTAACAATAAAAAGAACCACTTTTGTTAACAGTGAGAACAAAACTTCACATGCAATGAAAACCCCTGCTGGTAGTACAAGCAACAGGCCTTGGTGTACCATGGTTTCCTGAGAAGCTGTTTATTGCTTACATGTATAACTAGGGCACATTTGACTTACTTCCTTTGATGGTCAAGTGAAAAGAGCTGATGTGTATGTAGCTTGGCCTGCTCTGGATGCATTTTATGGATGGATTCATTGTATGGTTGTGAGGGATAGAAGGGAGGGATCTGTGAGGCCTAAGGGACTTTTGCTGTACACTGGGAAAAAAGTAATCTATGCTCTTATGAACACTTTCACAGCCATTGCAGAGGACTGTCAGAAATGTGTGCTGTTGCACCCAGTGCACCCATGTGGTCTGTTTATCAATCAGTCAAGTCTCTGAAGCAGCTTAGATCATATTGCAGCAGTCATTTTCACGCTGCTCAGATGTACAAGCTCATGACTGATATCTGCAGAACATAAGAAAATTTGCTTGGTGTTCATTGACACAAACAACAGCTTAGCTTTTGATCACTTGGAGGAAAATGAGGAGGAAGAAATAAGGGAGCAAGAAGAGAAGGTGAATAATTAAAGTAATTTGACTGATGCCTTCGTGTAGTTCAAAACTGCTAAGCCTGATACAGCTCTTCAATTTCAAAAGCAACCGTACTTATTTTCCTGTTTGTAGAACAGAGCTTGGAACCAACAAGATGACGACACGCAAGAGCAAAATGACCAATTTCCTCCAGGTCAGCACTTAGCACTCTCAGAGTTAAACATTTTATGTAGATCGTGTTTTTAAATAATTTACAGCCTCAATTCACTAGTAATCCTGAAACAGAAGAAATGGAAGACCTTTCATTGCACTAAACATTTTAGACTCAGGACCCTTGGGGGAAAAGAAGGGTTTATTTCTGCAAGGAGACAGAATCTGCTTCAGAGAGCAGTGCCTAGATGGTGACGGAGCACATATCACTTTAAAACTGTGAGTGTGGATGTAAAATCAGTCCAGTCAGAATTTACTTCACCTCCGGTAATGGGACTAGGGATGGCAAAGGAAGGAACAACACTTTAAGAGATCTTCTGTCCCTTCTCTCCTGAAGGGGATCTGCAAGAAAGCTGGAGAGGGTCTGTTTACAAGGGCATGTAGCAACAGGGAGCAATGGTTTTAAACTAGAAAAAGGTAGATTTAGACTGGACTTTAGGAAGAAGTTCTTTGCTATGAGGTTTTTGGACACTGTAACAGGTTGCCCAGGGAGGTTCTGGAGGCCCCATGCCTGAAGACATTCAAGGTCAGGCTTGATGAGGCTTAATAAGGCTCTGAGCAACTTGATCTAGTTGAGGATGTCCCTGCTTGCTGCAGGGAGATTGGACTAGATGACTTTTAGAAGTTCCTTCCAACCCAAGGCATTCTATGATTCTGTGATTACCTGGAGTCCAGACCCTGGGGTTTAGCTCCTGGTCTATACAATTCCTTTCTGCTCTTCAGTGATCCCGTTACTTGGAACATAGAAATTGTACAATGGATGCAAATGGTCATATGACTAAATGAAAGTAAAAGATAAAAGAGATTAAAAAAGCCCTGGGTACAGATATTAGCCTTCTTCCCTCTGCATCTCTTGCAGGCTGTAACGTGTAATTCAAAATAGGGAAGCATCCATCCAAAAGACTTACTCCGAGACAGTCCAACAGCTGGTTGTTTCCAGAGACTGCAAATGTCCCCGTTCCCACAGCTCCCTCTTGGACAGCAGAGCAATAACTTAAATGGCCAGGAGATCCTTTCACTGTGCTTGTAAGCCAAACAAATTTGTCAAGTTCAATGGACAATTCTGTTTACCTTTTCAGTTGGCTTGCAAAATTGGCTTTAGCTCTTGGGTTTGCTTGTGTTGCCTGAAGGACTTGTGAGATTCTGAGCAAGCTGCCACGGTTTGTTACTGATGTGACTAGTTGAAGAATAGCCCAGACATCTTTAAGTTTAAGAATCCTTTTCTAGATCCTCTTGAATTTGGAGAATACAGAAAAGGGTGCTTCTCCTCTGATAATAAATGCGAGGACGTTGGAGAGGGTCTTAACTTCTGTCTTCTATTGGTGATCAGTGAAGGGAGGAAGAGGCCTCAAGGTAGTTCCAGCCTGAGAGCATGGCTGATGGCACAGGATCATGGCATTTCATGATGGAGAGGTTTAACTTTCCTTGAAGAAGAACATTAGTCCCTAAAACAGTGGATTATGACCTAGTAGCAATCACA
>VWZK01014629.1:0-35614 GCA_013396935.1 Baryphthengus martii
CCTGGCCCCAAAGCAGGAATACAGACCAGCAAGAAAGCACGGGAGGTGCAAGGGAATGGATTCCAGCCAGGAAGTCAGTCTCAACCAGGGCCCCACCTAAATGCCTCTAGGCAAATGCACGGAGCATGGGGAACAGACAAGAGGAGTCAGAGATGTGTGCACATCTACAGGGCTAGGATATTGTTGGCGTCACTGAGACGTGGTGGGATGGCTCCTGTGACTGGGAAGGAGGCGTAGATGGCTACAAGCTCTTTAGGAAAGACAGGCTGGGGAGGAGATGAGGAGGTGTCACCCTCTATGTCAATGACCAGCTGTAGTCCATGGAGCTTGACCTGGGGATGGATGAGGGGCTGACAGAGACCTTATGGATCAGAGTTAAAGGATAGGCAGGGGAAGACCATATCACAGTCGGGTCTGCTACAGGCCACCTGACCAGGAGGAACAAGTGGATGAGGCTCCTGATAGACAGATTGGAGTGGCTTTGTGTTCACAAACCCTGGTCCTCACGAGGGACTTCAATCACCCAGACATCTGTTGGAAGGATGGTACAGCAGGCCACCAGCAATCCAGGAGGTTCCTGGAAAGTGTCAATGACAACTTCCTTCTCCAGGTGGTAGAGGAACCAATGAGAAGAGGTGCTACGCTGGACCTTGTCCTCACCAACCAAGAGTGGCTGGTGGCTAACGTGAAGCTCAAGGGAAGCCTTGGCTGCAGTGACCACAAAATAATGGAATTCAAGATCCTCAGAGCATCGAGGGTGCGCAGCAAGCTCACCACCCTGGACTTCAGGAGAGCAGACTGACTTTCAGGGATCTGCTTGGCAGAGTATCCTGAGATGAAGCCTTGAAGGGTAAAGGGGCCCAAGAAAGCTGGTCAGTGTTCAAGGACCCCTTCCTCCAAGCCCAGGAGCCATGTATCCCACAAAAGAGGAAGGTAAGCTTCTTGCCTCTGTGGATTAACAAAGGAGCTCCTGGACACACTTAAAGGCAATAAGAGAATGTACAGGGTGGAAGCAAGGACAGGTAGACTGGGAGGACTGCAAAAAAAGTTGTCTGAGCAGCCAGGGATCAGGTTAGGAAAGCTAGAGCACAGATAGAATTATACCTGGCCAGGGATATCAAGGGCAACAAGAGAAACTTTTAGAGGTATGTCAGAGATAAAAGGAAGGCTAGAGAAGGCGCGGGTCTCTCCAGTAGGAGACTGGACAGTCTAAACACATCCCACCAATTCAACATTTAGCAATTATTGCTAAATAATTACATTGTCAAGTTTGTGGGAGGGAAAATCAAAAAGGACTCACACTGCATTTTCCCAATACAAGTCACTCCAAGACTTCTAATACATATTTCCCTAAATTATACTTTACTTTAAAAACTGTCTGCCTTTCAGCTGCCGAAATTTCTCTTGGAAAAAAACCAACCCACCACCCCACAAAAACTCTCAAAAAACTGTACCAAAGTTTTTGTGTCAAGGTCCTGCTTTGAATCCTGTTTCAACAGCGCTAGTAACACGGAAATGTCAGGAACATAGCATGCATGTGTCCAAAGAGGAAAACACTGAACACCGTTAGCATCCTGGTATTGACTTGTTGAGTGCAATACAATTCTTGCAGCTCCCTGTTTATGCTCTCTGGTGTGACGTGCATCAGAAAGGGAGGAAGGCTGTGCCTCCCACTGACATCACACTTGCACAGAGCCCTACACCATGGAAACATCAACACCATTAAAACATACCCCAGTGGATCTGTTGCTTATCTTTGTAGCTGATGTGATTTCTGTCAGTTCCTGAAAATCAATGCTGCTTGGCCACGGCAATTCTTCCAGGAAATGGGGGAGGGAGACTAAAATAATCTATTCAGTAAAAAATAGCAGTAAGAACATAAGAAGCTTCTCTCTTATTGTCCATCTAGTTTCAACTAATTCCAAATGCAGATGATGGGAAGCACTGCTACATAACTTATGAATGTATTATATCTACGATTTGTGAGTTCAATTATCATCAGATACTCGGCTTAAGCTTCGCAGAAAAAGCCTGACCCATATCCTAAAACAATGTACAGTCTTACAAGAGACTACACAGTGGACTATAGCAGAAGGATGAAAAGAACAGTAAGCATGGACCTGCACATAAACTATATGCACTCAGATGTAAAGCTTTAGCATAGGTTAGCAAGTCCATATCTAACAAATAGTTACCGTCTCATAACACTACTTGTCCATCCATCATCTGCTAAGCTACAATGGGCATCACAAAGCAAATAAGGGATGACTTTGAAGTTGTCCCATGTGTATCTGGGTAAGACTGAAAAAACCCCAGGGATGTAGGAGATGTAGAACATGCAGTTACTCACTTACTAAAGATCAGAAACCTACATACTACGTAGAAAAGAAAGTGCAGCCTGTGGCATTACTAATAGGGAAACACTGCAGGGAGAATACTGAAGAAGGAGGTTTACTAAAGAATTGAAGGTGACAGAGCCCTGGAACAGGCTGCCCAGAGAGGCTGTGGAGTCTCCTTCTCTGGGGAATTTCAAAACCCGCCTGGACACCACCCTGGATAACCGGCTGTAGGTGATCCTGCTTCGGCAGCGGGGGTTGGACTAGATGATCTCCACAGGTACCTTCCAACCCCCACCCTTCTGTGATTCTGTAAAAATGAGATGACTCATAGTTAGAAAGATGGTATAAAGATGATAATCATCGAAGATTTTGATTTGACTTGAGCAATGACATAAAACAGAGACAAAGTTGGATGAAAAACAGATGTTTTCTTTTGCAAATAAATCTAAAATTAAGAAGGTTAAACAAAGCTTGGTGTCTGATTTTTTTTAACAAATATTCAGCAGTTGAATGCATTCTTAAAGAAAAGAAAGTTTCTAAATAGAAAGTAATTGTGAATTAAAAAAAGCCTTAATACCTTATGTTTTAAAGCTTAAAAGCTGAAAAATTTTTTGGCTTTTCCAAAGCTAACAGATTGGGGAAAAGCTAATATTACTATCTCAGTAAAAGACAGAAGGACCTAAAATACTTTTAGCCGTCACCTAAAACACTTTTAGCCCCCACAGTGAGAAAAAGTAAAAAAAAGAGATGTTTCTAAGGAAGAAATGGTAATACCCATACATGAGCTGCATAGCTCCATCCAATCACAGAGGAGAACTGGCTTCTGACATCTACCTGTCAGAGCAGATGGTCATACTACAGTCAGTAATGACCTTTCCATTGTCATCGTAGTTATACAGAGTAAGTACTACAACTGAGCAGAAACTAGTCACAGACTTGCATCTTTGTACTGGAGATAAACCTGAAGCAGTTATAAAGAAAGGGAATAACAAGGAGTTTTGCAAAAAGCTCAAATGGAAGTGAGGATCCAGAAAAAGCAGTTCAAAGAACAGCCAGAAAAATATAGAAGATGGGAGTCACGGAAACAAAATCACAAGTTTTCAATAAGGAAAACGTGATGAAATTATCCTCAGAGACGTGAATGAACGATGTGAGAATCGTGTAGATTTGCACTTTTGGCAAAGAACTGCTGATTTATTTCAGGGAAAACTCTACAGAATAGAGTGCAGATTGGTTTAAATCTAATGTAATTTAATCTAATACAGACTTTGCTTATCTATATATAGAAATACATACAGCAAGAGATTTCTAGAACAGTCAGTAACACGCAAAGAGGTAAATCTGATAAAGATGGATGAGATAGAAGGACATAAATTAAAAAGAAAATTTATTTTCTTTTTAGTTATTCTAGTTATTCTACTGTATCGTTTGTTCTAATGTTGGGGGAGATGGGTTTGGTGGTGGGTTTGTTTTTGTGGAGAGTGGTTTTTTGGGGGTGGGGGGTGGTGGTCATTGTTGGTTTGTTTTTTTTTTCCCTTTATTTCAAAGAACCATTTACAGACAAACCAGTGTGGAATCTGGGGAAGAGAGGATACAAAGAACATGAGGCACTACAAAACAAAGTTCCCCATAGGGTGGTACTTACTCAAACACTGTGTTTAACAGATTGTTCCTGTTGGGGTAAGTCCATTCAGCTTGTTGCCTGTTAGTTTACCTCTCACTCTTACACTTTTCAAATAAGGTGGTTAGCTGTACAACATCTAAAATGGAGAAGGTGACCTACAAAATCAAGGCCCAGAACTGACAAATATTTAGCTATGCTAATACACTAGTAATGACAGTAGTACCGTTCCTCATATTTGAAGGGTATGAGCAAAAAAAGGGCTATGTTAACAGCACTGATCAAATCTAGTTGCTAAAAGACAGCACAAATGTTTTGTACTTCACATTATCTGTCAGGAGTCCCCCTTCACACCACTGCAACTCTAAGAAATTGGTTTTGAACTGCTTCTGAAGAAAAGCCATACACAAAGAGCCATACACAAAACTCCTGTTTTGACTGAGGGAGAAGGGAAGGTATTCTTTGTTATTTACAAATCAGCGTACAATTTTAAGCCAATACTTTAACACCAGGTGGAGAGATTCCAAAATTATCATGTGTTTTCTTCAGTCAGCAAAATGATCATTGAATCTTAGCGTAGTTAATACTACTGAAAAGATCAAAAAGCATAATCCCTCCTCACAGTAAGAACACCTGGTTATCTGACACTCAAAGTCAGCAGAAGCTTTCTGACGGTACAGTTCAGTTCACGTACACTATGCTCTAAAGGCACAAAGATTAAGAATAACCAAAACAAGGAGATCCTCAATAGTTTGCTGAAGTGCTGTACTGGTTTGGGTGTAAGAAAGCCGGCACAAATAGGCACTTATGCAAGTACACATCACATTCTCTACAAGGCCCTTTGAAAGGTAAGAGACAGAGCAGTCCAGTCAGGTTTTACTCAGTGTGAATGGCTGAATAAGCGAAAATAAAGTGTATTATTAAATCACTTAGAACAAACAGCTGTTATCAAAGTCGAGCAAGTGATTTCTGTTACAAGTCTGTACTTTGCAACCTATGGAAAAGATGTCTCAAAGCAGTACTATATAAACACAGGCACTGGAATGTAAAAAGGCCAAAAATAAATGGATAGTTGTCCTGCAGGAACAATGTTATCTACACTGATTGACAAGCTTTCACCGCTGCCGCTTGTCTTGAAAAAAGGCAGAACTCCTATCAAAGCACAGTTCCAGCACTAATAATTCCACATCTAAGACAGCTGATTACATACCCTACTAATTTAAAATCAAATTTAAATGTTATCTTTTTATAGAAGATACTATATGAAACAGCATATAGTTGTTGTCTTTGAACAACGGCATAGATGAATCAGACACTAAACCATCGAGAAGCTCTTCATTAGACAGCACACCGTTCTTTCAAATGACACCAAGAAAAATGACGCATCAACATTTTTTTAATGTTCTATATGTAATCGTCTTATTATTTCTTCTAAAGTTAAAATCCAGCGGACAGTAGCTATTTAAGCACTTAAAACTGCACGTAAAAATGGGAAAATGTAAGGTCCAACATTCCTGCATACTCCCTTGGAAATTTCCAAGAGCAATAGAAAATCCAGCGGAGGCTGCTAGGCTGGCTGCCATGGAAACAGACAGTGCTGGAAACAGGGCTGTTTCCTTTTCACTTCAAGCTGTTACACAGAAAGCCTCCATTTCTTTCTGCCAGCTTAAACCAGCTTTTATGCAGGCAAGGTCTCCACCGTGTTGAGGTTGAAAAGAGATGTTAACAACAGACATTCTAGTTGCAACGCAGCACTGCTGCAGGAGGTGCACTATTCTACTGTTTCTTCAAAGTAATTTATTACTAGTCGTTTGGCATCAGGATTATCGCATCAATACAAATACACGAAGAGCAGGATGGTAGTGAAGTAGAAAAGAGTGTTTAATCAGATGGTAGGTGGGCTATATAAGCTATTTAAGTGATCTAAGCTACACATTAGAATTCTGGACCAACCTCACAGCACAGGGCGATAACTACAGAACTGCAGAAATCAAGTACCAAGTACTTAACTGCCTTTTTCAATTGCTGCCTTTGCACCCCCTACCTCCATCTGCTCAGATTTAAAAGTTTATATGGTATTTTCTAAAGAGCATAATTTACATTAAGTTAATTTTCCAGAGATGAAGTTTTTCTTTCTCCTGAATTGTCATTGTTTCTCCCTCCACTCTATATGGGGTTTTGTACTCTGTAACTCATTGAATGCTTTGAGACAAAATCAGTTTATCTTTTCAACCAACATTTGTTCTGTGAATAAAACAAAAAAATTAATAAAATAAATGTTTTCTACAATAAGTAGATGCGCGAGCAGGTGATATGCAAGGTACACATTTCAGGAAACTTACGGAATACGGTAGTTAGTTTGCACCTGGCATTACTCATCCCACATAGAATCACAGAATGTCAGGGGTTGGAAGGGACCTCTAGAGATCATCTAGTCCAACCCCCCTGCCAAATCAGGATCTCCTAGGGCAGGCCAAACAGTAATGCATCCAGGTGGGTTTTCAAAGTCTCCAGAGAATAAGACTCTGCCACCTCTCCAGGCAGCCTGTTCCAGGCTCCATCACCCTCACAGTAAAGGAGTTTCTCCTCATGTTGAGGTGGAACCTCCTGTGCTCTAGCTTGTACCCATTATTCCTTGTCCTATTACCGGGCACCACAGAAAAGAGCCTGGCCTCTTCCACTTGACNCCCTTTGCCCAGCTCTCCAGCCTGTCCAGATCTCACTGGATGGCAGCACAGCCTTCCGGTGTGTCAGCCACCCCTCCCAGTCTCGTATCATCAGCAAACTTGCTGAGGGTACACCCTATCCCCTCATCCAGGTTGCTGATGAAGATATGGAATGAAAATGGACCCAGGACTGATCCCTGGGGAGCACCACAGGCTTCCAACTTGGCTCTGCGCCGCTGATCACAACCCTCTGAACTCTGTTGTTGAGCCAGTTTTCAATCCACCTCACAGTCCAATCGTCTGTCCCACATTTCTTGAGTTTTTCTATGAGGACGTGGTATCAAAAGCCTTACTGAAGTCAAGGTATATGACATCCACTGGTCTCCTTTCATCTACCCATTTGCTCATGCCTTCATAGAAGGATATCAGATTAGTCAAGCAAGATTTCTCCTTAGTCAATCCAAGCTGACATACGTCCAAAGTCATAAATAGTTTGGTAATATACATTCTTTAAATGTATACAGCATGTTAAAGGAGGAAGGAAGGAAGCGGGAAAAGCCACGAAAATATTTAGCTACCTGTAATTTGTTGGAAGCGATTCTAAATAGGTTGTACAGCATTTTAAGGATCAAATGCATTTAAAGGAGTGGTACTCATCTCCCACCAGCCTGAAGATGGTGATATAGTATGTTAAATACACTCAATTTCCAAAGAAAAAGAATTCATCATTCAAGTAATCAAACACCACCTAAACATGAGTGAATATGCTATACTGGGTTCAGTCTTTAAACTTTCAACTATGTCAGTGTCACTTAAAAATATTTTATTTATTTCTACTTGCTTTTATAAAAAATATCCCTTCCTTATTTTTATACACTTGTAATGTTCTTTTTTTCCATTATTGTATAATGTGATTTTTCTGCTAAGACTACAGCCAAAATAAAGAGAAGTCAAACAGCCTCTGATGCATCCTCATTTTAAGCAATTATTCAGTCATACTTTCATTTGAGCTCAGAAATGTTCTGGATGAATGTACAGCATGTGAGTGAAGAATGCTGAGGGCCATTTCAGATAATCTCTTCAGAATTCTGGAGGGAAATCCTGCAGGATCTCCAAATCTTTTAAACTACAGCACTGTGATTTAAAGCTTTTGTCTGTAAGCCAGTAATGACATACAGATGTTTCCAGAAGTAACATCATCATTCTGAAAGTAGAAAATGAAAGGCTTAGATGAGACGAAAAACTAGATGGGAAAGACGGCAAAATACCAAATTAACATTAAAAACAAAAATATAAAGCATAACAGTATCATCAGCTGCGAAGATTCAGTGACTAGGATATAGGACAATCTGAACGGTATCCCACTGCTATGGAACACGTTGCTTAGAAACAAGCCAGAACATACACAAGCCTCCAAACGCATTACTGGAATGACTGCTGGGATGATTATACGTGTGTGTGTATATATATATATATATACATATACACACATATACACACATACATAGACATACACACACATATATATAACCTATATACTTCACATAATTCTGTTTACATTTTAAAGTGAGAAAAATCACTGCCATCTTAGGTGGAAGGCCTGAGTAAACTAAAGCTTACGTTTAAACTCTTCTAGAAAATTGCACACCTTACGCATATTAACAGCAACTACATTTTCCAAATCTGCAAGTATTTCTTTGCTTAGTACAGCCTCCTGGGTTTTTTTTTCTAATAATTTCATCGAATATTTCTATCAGCCAAGAATTATTCTGTCAAGGGACTTGGGAAACTTGGGTTTAAATTCTACATTTACTACAGCCTTTCTTTATGATAATGTGGAGCCTATTACACTGAACGCTGACAGATGATTTCCAGCCAAGTCCTCTCAAGAAGTTATTACTTTCATTTTCTATGCTTTCCCTAGGCACAGCAGAGCCAGCAAACAAAATACATAACCAAGCAGATCCTTCAAGTCATGAGATTACACATTCATCCAAAAGAGTGAGGAAGGTGGATTTATACCAAGATGCCCGATTGCAAACTGGGATGTAAGCAATGGCATTGTGTCTACTCCGCTATGTTGACATCATCACCGTATTTCTGCAGATACCTTCTCAGCAGATAAGTCAGATTGCACATCGACAGGGAAGCTGCTGCATTAAGGACTCTGCACGGAAAAGGCTGAGGTACATACATGTTTTGTCGGATACTTTGTGAAAGGAAAGAAGAAACCTCCAGTATAGCAACAAAATAATAGAGTGGTTTCAGAGTGTGGTTTCATAGCTCCTACGATCTAAGACAGGATTGCTGATGAAAAGGCAATGTTCTCTTCCTCCCTCCAAGCCCAGCTGCTTCTATTGCATGGGCATTGCTAAAGATGTAGCCCGTCGGGTCAGTGCTCTGATCTGGACAAAAACTAACACTATCGAAACAGTCTTCAGTAATACCTGTTAACTGATCCTACTCACTTCAGGGTTGCATAATTACTAATGCCAACACAAGCAAGAGGATGGCAGGAAGCAGGGTAGGGCTGGACGAGACACCTGCATTTGGCAGTAGCAATCCTAATCTTTTATAAAACTTTTAAGAAATCTTGAATTTGCCACAGCAAGTTTCCTTAGAACTCTTGGTTAGCCATTTATCCTTTAACTGTATGCATATTACATACAAAATTACATTAATACATTGTGGGCTTGGTTTATCAAAGTATTTAGGCATGTGTATATTTATTATTCATCTAAGTGCTAGACTGAATAGGAAAGTTTTGCAGAGTAAGCATTGATTTCAATTGTAAGACATACAATTATCCCACTGTCGTTAAAGAGACTGTTTATGGCAGATACATAAAGTTAACTCACAGCAATAGCAAACTGAATTTATAGTGCTTCCTTTACGAACTAAACCAGCAGAAATAATACTTTTTTTCCCCAGTATTTTTCTCATTATCTGTGTCTCAAGACACAGATCAGACAGACTGCATAAAACCACCTCTAAACAAGATACAACAAAACGCAGAATTTTTTTTTCTAAAAAAAACAACCCCAAACTAACAAACCCCAAACCAAAAGTCGCAAATCAACAGTAGAATCTTCAAGTCTAACATGCCACTGCAGGAGAGCAAGAGAGGTCAAGAGTAGCACCAATACCCAACAAGGCAACAATAGCAGGAAATCTGTTAAATAAACAATTATCAGGTAATACTGATTTGATTACAAGGGCAGAAGGGAATAAATCCTTTGTGACTATATCTGGTAATCTATTAACTAGACAACATGAAGCCATTTCCAGCAAGCACCTGAGAAATCCCCATGCTTCACTCATTTCACTCTGTATCCTGCTTCTAGCACTTACCAGTTTCCAGTTCCTCACAAACAGGAAAATTAAAAAGCAATACAAGGAAAGAAATTATGTTTCAGGGAGGAAAGAAAACTTCCTTCCTGGTTAGTTTTTCAATTTTCTTTATAGCGTTATTTAAATATGGTGAAATTAACAAGTGCAACTGAATTTTTTAAAAAATCCTACAAAATACATGAAACTACACTTTTCACAACATTATAAACTGAAAAAGTGAAGCTTCATTTTAGTCTCTCTAGATGCAAATCAAGCAGATCTGCAACATTTCCAATAATTCATTCTATATACTACAAGAAAGAAAACGTTTGTTTTCTTCTAAGCTTTAGAAAGAGGAAAGGCTGGACAAGGAGATGCTGTAGTAGTTCATACTGTCAAAACGACTTTCATTATTTTAATTATTAGGTTGCCAAGCTTAAGAGAGATAAAAGAATAAGCAATATTCACTGGGGAAAAGTGAAAAGGGAGAACAGGTACTAAAACAGAGAAAGGGAAGAAAAGATAGCAATTGTGAAAAACAGTTTTATCTTCTTTTATGCGCTGAATAATCTCAACTCTAAAATATTCATGAATCTAGACTGGAAGAGTGTTCCATAGTTGCAGGTTCTTTTGCTATTCTGACCATCATTATTATAATGTATGCTCTTTCATCCACTTTCTACATAACTGACATATTCAAAGATGACTGAAGATAACGATTGCCTTCGTTACTTATCAGCTCACCTACGCTATCCACCACGCTAGTTTTTTCACATCTTTCTCCCCTTCATTTCTCGATAGCTTAGGTTGATTAGGATTTTTTTTCCTACAATAACAGTATGCTCACTGCTCTGTCCCTCTCAACTTCCTCGACTTCTTTGTTCCCGTTGCCCCAGACAGCTTCAGCAGTAGCAGCAGCAGATTAACTGGGCCTGTGGAGTTGCAAGGCAAACACCATGAAAAAGAAGCCACTGTTGGCACTTTCAATTCAATTCGTGTCTTTCAAGCAGCACTTCCCTGCCGTAAAGGAAGAACTGTTGTGCTCTCAGCTACAGTCAGATGCGTCAACACTCAATTTATTATTATCTATCTTTCCAATCAGTAAGAAACCTTTGGTAACCATACATTGTATAAAAATCAGAGTTTTGCCTAGCCCTAACTTAGAGCTAAGTAAAGGGGTTTTTATAATAAACTGGCAGTTGCTGAATTCAGTGATGAGTATGGGCTACCTTTTTGCTATTTTAAACACTATTAAGAATTGAATTTTAAGACAAACAAAACTCCCAAACCCAGCATTTAAATTCTGAGAAAGGCATGACCTCACGCAGAAAGGGAAAAAACAGCAGGCTTGCCACACCACCAGGGAAGAACTCTGAATCACCAGACAATTCAGAGATATTTGGAGTAAAAGCCAAGGCAGAGTGGTGTAAAAGGAAGGTAGGAATTTTGTTTACTAGAAATACAGTTTGTTTCTGATCGATGAAGAAGGCTGAGTCTTGAACTGCCAAACATCTTGTGTGTTACTATACACCAGTTAACAAATTTCTGTGCTGGGCTGGCAGCTGACCTCAACAGCTCGTATTGTTCTCCTCCTTAACACAGGGCAGCTAGAAGAACAACTCCAGCTAGAAGGAGTTAAGGTAATGTCCATGTCTCAGGAGTATTACTGCCACAGCGTAACAAATGCTACTTTACATTAATCTGGTATAGTACCATTTGTCAGCTTTAAATAATGCTCCAAATAACCTCAGACTACTGTTATTTTACAAACTAATGCTAATGCATTCTATCAATGTAATGCACAGTCTTAAAACAATGACTTAAGGAGAAATGTAGTTTGAAAAGCATAGATCTGGAAAGCCGAGTCAAATTTCATTTAAACTATGAGGGGAGAAGGGAATTGCAGAGAAAGACAGTAGCTGAAAAAAGCACTGTTGAAAATCAGGTAGTAGTAATACATGGCTAGAACTAAAGGTTTGTGGGGTTTTATTTTTAATAGTGTCACCTTTGATTATGTTTATTTCATTAAATTTATTTCAACAGTGACATTTTGAAGCATTTTGTGCAATATTTACAGGACAATTTCAGAATACTTCATGAATTAGCTCTAAATGCTACTCTGAAAAGAGTACTTAATCACTCTTTCTGCTTCACACTACAATTTATTTCAAGCTATTATCATTGTTATTTGAATACTCACATAAATTCCAAATTTAGGTTTCAGAATTTTTTTCAAGAGCAAAGACAATATGTCATTTAATGCATAAAAATTCTTCCCGACATATGCAAATACTGTTGCAATGGACCTGTTCGGTACTTCGTTTTCTGTTCCCCAACCGGCAAGTGACTGACCTTCCTTGAGACTTTTCTGGCTGTTCACCTCAAGGCATTCCTTCTCCTTCAGTGGTTTAACATCTCCTGCAGGTAAAATCTCAGAAAAGCCCTGTTGCTGCTTCTTGGAGCTATCGATCATGATGAGAATCCTTCAGAATGGCAACATCCAGTACAGGAAAAAAAAAAAATTAACTTTTCACCAAGCAGTACACTGCTGTTCCGAATGTTGAGTCCAGGTCGTTTCTCCTAATAAATGAGCAACTGTGCCTTTGTGCAGCGGGAAGCAGCCATCATCCTTCCCTTTCTGGGTTGACCTGCAGCACGCTCAGTCTGCTTTGGAGCCTCTAACTCGCTCAGACAGCAGGCACAGAGCATGTGAAAAAGAACTCCCAAATCCCACCTCTTTTCCAGACAACCACTCCCCCTTTTCCTTTAGTTATGCTTGCTTCCAATATGCAGCTTGATGGTCAATCATCTGACAAAGAGTGAGTCAAGCAGTTAAAAATAAACCCAGCAGTTGCTGAAGGAGTAACATTTGCTGATACCCAAGACAAACTACCGCTGAGGACTCCCTCCCTTTTTCCCCTTCCTTCTCCCTTCCCCCACTACCCTGAACACTGCTGCAGGCAGCAGAAATACTTTGTCTTTGCCTGACTGGCACATTCATTGCTCATTAAGTTTCACCAGTTAGCAAATCTGCACATTGGCATTTGAAAAAGTAACGTCGAGGAACCTTCCCACCCACCCCCGTCCCAGGTCTAGTTTCAGAGACACCTATCTAGCAGAGGTAAGTGGGAAAAACAGTGATTATTTCCATGCCTTTCCTTGCAGTATAAGAGACATTCTGTTCCATGCTGTAAATATCTATAATCCAAGTATTTTATTATTTCCCTTTTTGCACTACAGTTATACCTCTCATTATTCCCAGCAATTTTCGGAGTATTTCTTCGCATAGCTTCTGATCCGTCATGCTCTTGAACGCATCCCATTTATCTTACATGAGACATCAACCTCAATGTCAACCTGGAAGATTTTGGGGAGATGGTTCCCCTCTAATTGTCTGGCACAGGCCACAATGGAACAGCAGACTAGATGGCATTTCATGTACTTAGAGAAAATAAACGATACATAATTTTAAGTAGTCACTACACACCAACAAGTAACTCTAGCAGGTGCATTTTCCCTTCCCTTTGGCCTAAAAATGCTATCATTATACATGTTTTCCATACCTCTACCTCATATTTAAACCCTTCAGCTTGAAATTACAGAGGACGTCTCCACTCAGAGAAACTGCTTCACTTGCACGGCATCAGATTTGAAAAGATCTACATACAACAACAAACACCTCAGGCAGAACTTCTAAAAGTGGAAACTAGACATCATCTTGCCTCTTTGGATCTTTCTATAAGATACTCATTCAACACCGACTCTTCCCCTTAACAGTACGCTCCTGGACAAGCAACTGGTACCATGCGTTGTGGGGGCTGCATGACACAGCCAGCAGCACTTGAAAGCCTCTTCCTATCTTCCTACTGCTGGGAGAATGAAGATGCAGATCTATCCAGAACTGCAGATTCAAAAGAGATGTGAGCTTACTAGGCTGTACCTATTTCTTGGCATCTAAGGAGCTGAAATACAAGCAAAAGAAAACATCTTGTAGTATAAATGACTTGAGGCAGCTCTCCCAGCCTAAGGATTTGTTGCTTGTATAAAAATTATCTGCTTAAATTAGTTTTTCCTTAATTACAGACTATTCCAATGCATCTGATTTTTGCAGTGATTTTTACTGAATACAAGAAAAAAAAATAATTACTGTGGAAGAACTCCTTTACAAATCAAATGAATCCCCTCACTGCCTGAAGCCAGAACACTTACTACACATAGAAAAAAAGATACCTGTTGAGAACTCCACACATTCAGAAAAAAACCCAACCAGCAAAAAACTCAGAAAAACAGAATACAAACACATACTGCTTAAACCTACACGAAAATCTGACAAAGTCAATGAATAGAATCTTACATAGTTATGGATATACCAGGTTATAACTGCACATTTTTCTTGTGCCACCAGAGAAGTTAACAGTTTGGATGGATTAATTATGTTCTAACAGTATAGCAATATGCCACAGCAGAAATTTTTTACGGTAAGAGTACAGTACATTTCACACATTTTTTGAAAAATTGGTATTTTGGGCTGAAGCAATTTCAAAATGATTCAGAGAACACAGTATTCTGAAATTTTAAAAAAATGAACATACTAATAAGGAAGTGTATAATTAAAGAACCCAAGGAGTAATACACTTTCACTTCAAATGTCAGACTTCTATCAGTTCCTATCTGTTTACAGTGCTTTACATAAACTAAGAGTGTCCAGTGCCCAAGTGAATGTCAGATCACAGGAACAGCAGTTGGGTAACAGCACGTTAAGCCTTCATGAACATTTCCCACCCGTTCAGAAAGATGAGCTCTAGTAGCACGGAGCTCCTGCTGTCCACTCCTTTTTCAATGGTACCTACTCCATAGCAGAATTTACAGAAATGAACATGCTTCTGCTTCAGCCATTGGGAGTTCAGTCTAATATTGTGCTTCAAATCCACCTCCCTGTTCAACAGAAGCTAATATACCGATAAATATTTTAAAACATCTTTAAGAAGTCTGATCAAAACCTCAACAGTAATCTGCAAGTAACTTCATGAAGAAAAGCAGGAATAATAGAATTTATGGAAAATAAGAATGGTGAAATTCTTGCGCAGACTAGGAGAGATGGTCACAACCATGTTGTGTATTTCCCATGTATTGTATTTGCCAATAAACACTATAGAATATTGAATAGTTGGCGTGGGGCAGGCATAACTGAAGAGGAAGAAAAGACACCCTGGAAGAAGAAAATAGTTTTTGTTCACATGCAGTTGTACTGTGAATATTAATGCCTGGACATTCTGTCCAGGGAACAGTTTCTCTTAAACCCCTGGATGAAGAGTCACATTTATACCCCAGGTATGAAAAAAGACTCATATTCCAATGTCATCTCATTTTCCCAGTAGCCTTGAATATACATTAATCCAAGCTCAACTGGTAATTTGGATATACTAGTTCCTTGAGTCATCAACCATATAGTTCTACTATTTTTAGTTGTAACGCTTCAAAGAAAAGTTAATCACGATGTTTCAAAATGTCTATTAGAAAAGTCTAAAGTTCTGAGACAGTTTCGCAGGCACCTGGGGGTACCTCACACCGGCTGACTCAGTAGCTGTAACTGCAGCACTCTAACATAGGAAAAGGGCATGTTTTTTCCGAGTGCCTTTCTCACGTTCCAAAGAACTGTACTAGAAGGAACTGTAACACTTCTTAGCTGCTTAGCACATTCAAGTACTAAGTTCACGTGCTAAGAAGCAATACTCAGTTTTTCAAAAGCGTCATCCAATCGCAAGCAGGTCTCCTGTGAATCAAGAGAAAGTGCTTCATCCTGACCCGCAGCGAGCCACTCCGCCTGCCACCTCAAAGCTCCCTTTTCCCTGCTGTAGGAAATAAATTTGTAGCTCTCCTCAAACAGTCTCCATATGTTTTAACCCTTGACTGCTAATGCCCCGTATCTACTCCACGGATTTACTTACGCACTTTCAAGAATCTGATAGTAATTTTTTAAGTCTTTGCCCTGGCATCAGCCACCAACACCATGTTGATACTTTAAACATACTTCCTATGTTTGGATAGTATCTGTCTTGAAGATCATTGTTTTGACAGATAAAACCTGCTTTGTACAGCAGTTACTTTGCTGGTCTTAAAGGATGCTAATTCCTATCTATCTTAAAAGAACTGGTGAAAGACTTCAAGGGTGGTAGCTTAATACTTTCTCATTTAAATTACTCGTTTTGTCCTATAAAAAAATATTCTTTAGAAAAAGTGCTAGTGAAACAGTAGCAATCTGTCTTTTTTTTGACTACTGTCATACTGTATTAACTGCTAAAATAAAGGTAAATAGAAGACAAGGGAGGAAACACAAAATACATACAAAAATCTTGGGGTCCTTCAATTCCACTCACAGTTTGAAACGCATTTGTGTTCAGTTTCCAAAGGGCAGCCGCAATTTGAGACTGATAGCATTTTTAAAAAATAGGCCCAAGAACTTCTTACAAATTCCTAATTTTCATCTTGTCTTTCTGTTGCTGTGTGCTTTAATACAGCGATAAATGCATATTGTACTAAAGAGAACTCCTCATTTGCAAAGTAAACAATGCATGTATAACCTCTCTGATTTGAACATGTACCAGTTTCCAAAGAGCTACTTTTAACAGTACTCACAGATCAATGACACCGAGGATCACACAGAAACCTACAATGACATAGAAACAAAACTGTAGCTGAGCTGAAGCACCAGTTTCTAACAAACAACAAAACATAAGTGTTTCTTCCAGCTAACAGAAAATCTTAAGGGGTGCATATTGTATCTTTGTTTAAAAGCAACTGCAAACAGCATCAGTGTACCAAAAGCAGAAGTTGAGTAAAAGATATACAAACTTTTTGTTTATAAAAAGTTTGTTGGAATTCACATCATCTTCAGAAGGTAGAAGTATTCTCATTCTAATTTCATCTTTGTTTTAATTCTACATATTATATACAATAAAGGGGTGAAATGAAAAAAGGCTTGAGAATGGAACATCCCTGTCTGTTCCTTCAACCAGAATCCAGTAACATCTCACTTACTAGCAACGTATTACACAAGTTTTTCATAAACACGTTTGCTTTTAATCTAAAGTAATCAACGCTTTTCCTTTTCATCGTCATGCATCAGACTTTCAAGTGTTCTGCCAACCTTCAGCCTACAGAAAAAGCATTATTTAAAAAGATTAAGTGCCTCACAAATATTCACCAAAAATCACAATGTACAGGAGGAAACAACGCATTGTACCCTGCACAGTACCTGCTTGTCTGCTGCTCCCAACAGACCTGTTAAGTATCAGTCACCCAGCGAGGGAGATCACTGACTGTCAGCAACTTCACAACCTCACCCCACAGGAAGCAGCTAAGCAACAACTGCTTTAACAAGACATTCCAAATCTTCACATCATATGGAGCTCGTTCCCTTGCGATCCCGTAAGAAACCTCCCAAGCCCTACTGATGAGTTTAAACTCTAGACATTGGGTATTTCATCAATTTCACTACCACAAGATTTTGTAGCAGAGAAAAAGCTTAAAGCCTCATTTATTTCCTCTTGGCTTTGCATACAACGTAGTCAATTTCTTGGTCCGATTTATTGTGTTAGGATAATCCAACTCTTCATCACGGTGTAATAATTTTGTCACACGGGAAAATAGTGCTCTGATTACACAGATGAAAATATTCATTTAAATAATCCCTGTTATAATTTATTCTGTTCTTTAAACAGTAAGAATATTACTTCAAACTGTTAACTTCAGGGTTTCTATGGGAGGGGTGTGTGGGGGGGGGTTTGCTCCCCCTATTCCCAACTGCCAATTACAACAGATTTCTACTCTGCCTTCTTGTTTTGTGAACAAAATATTCTATACTTGTACACAAGTTCTTTGCGTTAAACTCTTAAGACATTTGCCAAGCAATTCATCAATTAAGTCTTGTGCAAAAAGGCTTATTCTTGCATTTAAGATAAATATACAAAATCCTAGACATTCAAGTCTCTCATCTTCATACTTTTTTGGCAGTAAAACATGAGTATCTCTTTCAAATTGTTTTTTTTTTCAAAAAGTCTAATGAAAAATTTGAGTAATTTTTCAAACAGCACAGCGTACTACGCTGTGACTAAGAAATTACCTCAGGACTGGAGACTTCTGTTTATATTCTCCACCATTGTGGTAACAAAGACCCAAGCAACCCCAATTATGCTCATCACCTACCTTAGTTACTCTTCCCAGACAAATCCCAAACACTTACAGGGATATCCAATTTATACATCTGCATGTACTATTTCTCTTCTTCCACTGAAATCTGCACAAATTCCTTCTAAGAGAGGACAGATACTGGTAGCATTCACCGTTAAAGTGAAAATCCCCTACCATTCAGCTTTGCCAATATATACATAGAAGGAAACAAACATTTTTAAAGTGTATATATAAAATATATAAACATGTATTTTTATATACAGGATTGACTGCTCACATATATATAAATTTTAAAAGGACAATATTTGGTTATCCACCGTGCAGCCTACAATTTGCGAAACGTGCACGTAGTAAGTACTGCCCATCAATTACCAGTTCTGTTTGTCTGCGTTACCTTCTGGTTAGCTTGGGATTCAGCCACTGCATTTCAACGATAACATCAGCTAGGATTTAGCTCTAACAATTTAAAACAATTAGAGTGGAATTTAAAATTAACTCAACATTCCTTCTAGCTATGCATTTAGTTATCCGCAAGGAATTTCAGGGGAAAAAAAAAGTCACAATTAAGACAGTTTGATCAAGAGATCTCTTTAAAGGAAAAACATACTTTTCCTATCTCCTATCAACACTCAAATGTGAAGTCCTCTAACAAGATCTTTTCATACATACCGGAGACTTAAATTGAGTCAGTATCTCCAATGTTAATCTCTTCACAATAAGCAGATACTTAAAAATAAATAATAAAAAAAAATAAATCTATAGATCAAACTGAAATGATGGAATATTTATTTAGAAATTTACCAAATGGAATGGCCTTGCTGGAATTCTTTCATGTAGCCTGTGAAAACGTCAGAATATATTCTGTTTCAGAGGTCACAATCCCTAGAGAGCTCTGAGTTTTGGCCTGTATGTCTTTTCACATGCTTTAATATTTGAAAATTGTTCCTAGTAGACACTGACTGATGCCCTGGGAATGCTAGGATTGTGGGAACTGGCAGTACCAATGACAAAGACAGACTTACTGGGAAATCAGTACCTACTCAGTTTGCTCCCTCATCTCACATAAGGCAACATTCAAATATTTACAGGGAGACCAAAAAACATTTGTTTTTTTCTACTGACACAATTTGTTAAAGAACAAACAAACAAACCAACCCAACACGTAAAAAACAAACAACAAACTCCCCAAAATAAAGCACCTCCCAAAAAACTCGACACACAGAGACAAATATATATTAATTACAATACTCTGTGTGTTGTTACAAAGCATTATTTAGTGAGATACTTGCATTGGATGTTCCCTGCAGTATTAAAACCCTAAAGGAAGAACAAATCACAGAACTGCTGAGGTTAGAGGCAACCTCTTGAGATCACCCAGCCCACGCCCCACCTCAAGCAGGGTCAGCTGGAACAGGCTGCCAAGGACTGTGCCCAATCAATCAGATTTTTGATGTCTTCATGGATAGAGATTCCACAAGGTCTCTGGGCAACCATTATTTTACACACACACGCACACAGACACATATATGTACACTATACTATATATAGACACACACATTTCTGTTGTTCCATTTGTTGTTTTCTAGTCTTCCCACTAACCATCTTTTCTCTATTTCTCCCAACTCTCTCAAGAAAATAACTTCTAAGCACAGTAATCCACCTATGTACCATTAGGAGAGAATAAACAAATACACCTAATGGCAGATCTTAAAAGAGTGGAAAAAAACCTGTTGTGCACAGATATGGGGAAAATGTTCCAAATTTCACCTGATTCCCTAGTATCAAATTTGCAGCTTCAAATCTATTAATTGCACAGAGGATTAAGAATTTGTTCAGAAGGCATAAAGCTATGTCAAGAATTCATGTTACCAGTGCTACAAAACGAGGGAGTGGAAGATAAGAGATAATAGGCAAACTAATATACCCACAAATCTTCCAGATGCCAGAAAAATTTCCTTGGTTCACCAAATTTATTTAAGTAATATCATTACGTTAAACGTGGTGTAGATTTCACTCAGTTATTTTGGGAACTGTCTTGTCTCCCAAATGGCTCGACAGGCCCTTTAGGAGGACTCAATATACACCATTCAGAGTATTTGGTTTTGTTTGGTTTTTGGGGGGGTTTTGGGGAGTTTTGTTTCGGTTGGAGGGAGGATGTTGTATCTTCACCTTTGTCCACTACAGTTCCCCACAAGCTCTAGTGGCCCCATAGGAAGCTGTCAATTTTATCTGACCTTCAGTGCTCCTGAGCATCACTGCTCTTTTGTAGTCAGAGGCACTCATTTCTTTGGGCCGATTTCTTCTAATAGAGATTTTACCAATCTTGTTTTTACTTTAAGACGTTCACTATCCCAAGGCTTTTTTCCTTCCTCAATTAGCTCAATTCTGCTGTGGAATATTAGCTGGTAGCCATCGAAGAGCGAGATCTAGCAGCCAGCCACGGTAGGCACATCGCAATCTTTTCTACTCTTCTCCAGTACAAGATACACAATCCAAAACAGAACCAGAATGCAATGCTGGATCTTCCCCAGTTCTGAGTTTAGAGAAGACGACATTCATTAGCTAGCACAGAAGTGTCTCTCCACACAATACAGAGGATAGAGAACGGGCACGCTCACAACCTGAAAAGATTTACAGCGAAGATAAAGAGCTGAAGCAGGCCTACAGACTGCTGAAGGACAGGCAACGGCCTGGATAGGAACCAATCAGTTACCTACCATATTGTGATATAACCAAGCTCTCATCTGTGGATGATACCTGTACAAGAGTAACTTATATGTCCTTTTCAGAAACCAGTAGCCACTGTCACAAGAAGATTCAGGCACAGTAGGATAGTCAAGGCAGCCACTGCAAAGCCAAGAGACTGATGTAAAACTTAGAAGCTAGGACCTTCTCATTTTAGATGTACTTCGGAATGACTATGATTGCACAGCTCCTGACACCCAGACCTTCTACCAGCCAAAATGGTAAATTCACCAATTCTGGGAAAGTAGCAAAGCAGCATGCAAAAAGCTTTGCTCGTGCAGTCCTCTTTTTTTTTTTTTTTTGGTGCTATTGATGGCATGTGCAATCCCTTCCCACCCTTTGGCTCTGAAACAGCAGGCTGGAAGGCTGCAAGCAGCACCATTCCCATCCACTCTCCTGCTGTCAGCAGCAGACAGCCTATCCTTCCCTCCCTTGCCACCTCCTGGCTCTCAGACAGAAGCTTGTGAAACTCTGGTACAACACGTGGGTAGCGTATTGTTCCGACTAGTACTTCAGCCTGCTACTTTGCCATTCTTCCTCCACTGCGGTCCAACTAAACAACATCTAGTCATCAATCTTCTCCCACCTGCTCCCCAAGAGCTTCATCTGTATCACTTTTCTCCTCCCTGAACCAGTCCTTCCCAAGGACACAAACTCTTGACTAAGAAAGCAAATACAGAGTACGCAACCTGGCATCTTTCAGGCAGGGATGAAACAAGAAGCCCTGGCGTTCTGTTTCCCAACCTCCATTTCCTCCTGCCCAACCGCCGACAAAGGACACGGGCTATACACTAGTGGTTGCCATTAGACTGCCAGGATCACAGGTGTCCACTCAGTAGGTGACAAGTGTGAAAAGTGGAACCAGTGAAAAGGTAAATTCTGCTGCTTTTTGGCAAGTGGAATAAGAGTTGGCTTCCAGAGAACATGCATAATATGCAGCAACAAACAGAGCACAAGTTTACATAATCAATGCATTGTATGTATCGCCTAATTATCCAGAAAGATGCAGACTAATGAGAAACTGCAATTCATCTCATTAGCAATCCAGCACTGCCCAGAGCGTTCACTTGAAAAGGGCTCAGAAGAAGAAACGGAATCTTGAAATTGTGACAGCCCAGAATACCAACAAATAACATCCTGGAAAGATGATTCTTTGTTATCACATCCAAAGACATACGCAAGGTTACCTTCTATAAACAGTTTGTTGTTCTAACCACAAAGAACTGAAGTAAGTCTTTGCTTTAGAGATGGTACAGTTCAAGTATTTCAGCCCTGCAGTGAATCAGTTTGAAAACTCTCATTACTTGCCCTACTAGTATAATCCGAAACATTCATTGGTTAATAGTTTGTGAAACGTGCATTTTTATGATGGAAGACATCTATCTGACAAATGACATTTGAGAAGACAAAAATATATTGCTGCCCTTCTCTCTCTCCCTCATTCCCCAAAGAAATTATCTGTTTGTCTTTACCTAGGAAATAAACACCTGCATGTAGTTAAATGGCTATTGCTCTCCGACTGTTTGCTCTACTGGAAGTGACAACCTCTTCAGAGTTGGCAAAGCACCTAAGTGTTCCTGTGTCAAGGCAATGGACAACAGTTCCACGGGAGCTTAATCTAAAATAGGAGATTTTGCACTAAAAACCACTGAGCTACACTCAGCTGAACTCTTAAGGCAGCTTTGCTGTACGCCTGTGATCTCTGGGGGCAGACTGGGCAGGGGAAGAGGAGGAAGGACCAGCTCAAAGGACTGCTGCCTCACCAGGCATGCGCTTGCACTTTAGTTGCATGATTCTGTTATCCTGCTGTGATTACCTCCAAGATAAACAAAACGAGACCAAAGCACAAGCCTCCCACACTTCCAGTGTCACTGGAAAAGCCTGAAATGCAGTTTTTGTACGAAGTTGTGCAAGCCAGCGTAACAATGCTAGGCAGAACAATACTAGAATAATTCAGCCTTCTACTGGACTGCTGCCAAAAGACTCGTTCAAGTCAACAAAAGGTTTAAAGGATCGCTATCAAAGCTCACGGTAAGCGTAATGCTTCCTGCATAAAAATAGTCAACCAACAAAAATCTTAAACATTTCAGATTCTTTTTATTAAGTGCCACTGTATTTCTGCGTGCTGATATCTCTTATGCTAACAGACTTCATAAAATAGGGACACGTTAAAATATTCCTGAGAAAATCCAGTTCTGGTAAAAAGTAAAAACAAAGTGTAAGTATCAAAGCTACTTTTAATATGAATCCATCAAGTTCAAATTTTACACATTTTCTTCTTACTTCCCTCATTTTTTAAAAAAAAATAAATAAAATTAAATCAAATCAACCAGATTAAATCTGAAATTATTAATCTGAATAATAGTTTGGGTGTTCTGGAGCATGACATCGCCCAAACATGTTTTTGTCGTTTTAAGAGAACAATTTGTACACAACTGTCCATTAGTTCCAGGAACAAAAGCAGCCAGCCCATACAAAGTCAGATATTGCCCTCTCTTTTGCGTAAGGACAGGAAAAGAACCAGGAAGCTCCTCTTAAATTCATTTAGAAATTATTTAAATACTAGTAAAGCAGCATTCTTCCAGTAGCAGAATGCTTAAACAACACTAGAAAGACCTATTAAACTGAGAAGAATAGGAAATTCCACCAGCATCCATCAAATACCACTTGATCATGTCTACCAGACTGTATCCCTCCAAAAATTCCTCCAGTCACACGTTTTCTCAATTTGCCGTGCACATTGTTGAGGCTTTTCATTTTCAAAAGCAATAGGGCTGTGTCTCGAAAACAATGCCTCACCTTTTGGCCAAGCCCAGCGAGTCTTGGTCTTATTACAAAAGACACAGATAAAGTGAGCAGAGAATCCCGTGACATGGACCTGTCCCCAGGTATTTGATACACCTAGAGCCTAGTAATACATATTCTCAGTTTTTTGCGTTAAAGCCAGGACATTCAGATAGTTTTCTTCTTATTTCATAATGTTTATAATGCTACAACTGAACTCATAGCTAACTGTAGTTAAATTGATTTTTTTAAAAAATGCTTCAAAAAAAATCAAATAATTTACATAATTTCAACGTTCCCACTGTTTTCTACAAATACTGCAAAACAAATCTTTGTTATTAGAAGATATCGGTGTGTAACAAAAAAGCCAAACCAACAAAACCAAGGTTCCTGCCTTCTCCCCACTAATAATGAGCCTCCATTTGGACTCAGACCTAATTCTTCGTAATGGTTACTGTAACAGTGGAAATACTTCTTTTCCTAAGTTGCCATGCCAACATCATCAAAGAGGAAAGATACTGGAAAGATTCCCAAAATGTAAATCTTATTTTTCTCTTGTTGTTCAACCTTAAAACTACGCAGTGAATTAAACTTTCTGGGATACAATGTGAAACTTCAATTCTGAATTATTTTTTCAGAAAGAAACATGTTCTTGATAACGATGCCTTTTTGTCTGATAATGTAACTCTCCAAAATAATGAATTAATACTTCTACTATACACTAGCTGTGGTTCTAAAACTGTTTTAAAAATATAAACAACTCAATTCTGTACGCGTCAACAAAGTCTTCCAGTTGGTGTTTTCAAGTCAGACTAACAAGCTGCCACGACAGGGGAAGCTGCTCGGGACAGATTTTGTAGCATTTTACATAACATTGTTTGGGAAGAGCAAGCGAAGACAATTCATGTCATTTGAGGGAATCAAACAAACATCATGATTGCCACAGAAAACATTTAAGCAACATGGAGAAAAGAAATGCCACGTGACTTTTGCACTCACCATTCTTCCGTTCATTGAGAGGAGGTAAGCACTGACTGGGCTGCAGCGACAGCTCCTTGAATTCATGTGCGACCGCTTCACTATGAGGACTAGGAGCAAGCCGTGTTAGCGATCCACAATCGTCCTCTGCATCCGCTGGCCCCAAGTGATCCATTGTGTTAAATCGTCTGGAGACAGGGAGAGCAAGTGGTCTCTTAATCACATTATACCTGGTAAAACTAATAAAGGAAAAAAAAAAATAAAAAAAAAAAATCACGTCGACGCATTACTTGTTTTGCTCGGTTTTTGATTTCGGTCAATTCCTTTGCACGCAAAATTCAACTTTAAAACGATATACACACTACCTACCAATTTTTCATAAATATTACAGCTTTATAGTATATTATATATAGTGTATATATAATTATTATATAAAACTGTTATATATAGTATAGTGTAATTATAGTTGAGCAACGTATTTACAAGCAATTTAACAGCCATTTGGTTCTAAGCAGCAGTTTCTCTGCTCACTTTGACAGAAAAATGACACAGCGTTAATTCTCACTATGGATGTCTGGAAGCTCCTGTGCTCTACTTTGTAGTAGGTGAAACAGCCCATTTGTCGGCAAAACAGTCTTTCAGTAGCTTGTATTAGCAAATGCTGAATTCATGGATGGTAACATACAAACGGCTCTTAGGATTTTGAAACACTGCCCAACTTTCTTTCAGATCAAATATCAACTTTGGTATTAATGCAGGGACTTCATAGCCCCAAAGAATCATATTAGAACTAGTTAATCACATTACAACTAGTTAATCTCCAATCTCTCCAGAAAGGAAGCTTTTTTGCTATTAATTTTTTGCAAATTAATTTTACGGCCTACTAGCTACTTATTCTAAAGTACTCTACAGAGTGGAATAAAAGTCCCAAATTATTATTTCTTTCCTTTCTCTCATTAATGTGGCACTTAATCTACAATGAGAGACAGAATATGAATTACTAGTTCAGGCTTTTTATAGCTCACAGAACTCATTAATATTTCAGTAAACTTCACTGAAGTCCATCCTTGGATTCCTGGAAACTTGAACAATATGAAATGTTAACAATTCATGAAGATCCATAAAACTAAGAAATGGTTTATTGTTATTTTTTTTATTTTTTTAGTTATTTTTCTTAAGAAACAACTACTGCTTGCCCATGCGCAACCTCAGATTTCAAACTTCAGGTATGCTGAATACAAGTACCAGACACGTTGTGTTGCGCCAAAACATGTCAAGTGTTTCTTAACGTTTTTTAAAAACCCAGAATGAGAAAAAATGATCATGACCGCCAAAGAATGGCCTACATTACAAAAAGGGGTAAAGAATCATGTTTCTCAAAGTGTCAATTTAAAAATAAGAAATATAAGCAAGTACTGCTTGCTATACACCTCAGCAGAACAATTACAACAGTTCAGTGCATATTTTTAATTATTTTCCATAGTTACCAATTGGTGCTTTCACATTAAATGAAGACACATTAACTTACTGTTATGCAAGATTTTTTTTCTTTGTTCTTTGCTTTTAGAAGCATAATTTACCCAGCTCTCATTCAATTTCCTGACATTACGTTCTCCTCAAACTCCCACTCACCCACCCAAAGTACATTATTAACCTAGCAAGTTTCTTCAGGGTAGAATAAGTGAAAATTTAGCTGCTCATCTGCTGATATTCACAGCATTTTATCCACAATTTATTAACTATGAGTTATGTTTTGAAGTCACTTTTCAAAGAGATTAAGCCAAATTAGCTGTGTTCACGCCATTAAATCCATATGTAATTAATAAACACCTTCTTGTACCAAAGGTTTAACAGTGATTTTGCTGCATGTGAGCTCTGACAAGCTCTTTTCCAGGATAACTTTTCCAGACGGATAGCCAAATACCTTGCTTTAAATTAAATCAGCTTAACTTTCACCTCTACGACACACTGCTAAATTAGTTACATGTCCAACTCTTAATTTTCATTTCAGGAATGTACATAAAAGTGGTTCTACTGTCCAGATTGAACTAAGAACAAGGTATGCAAAAATTATATGCAACATATTAAATGCTATTGATTGCAGCATTGCAGCACAAAGCAAAACAAGCTGATTCTCACACAAACTGTGCTTCATCTGTAGTTTGAACTTGACTAAACCAAGGTAGAAGGGACCTTCTGGAGGTCATCTAGACCATCCCCCAGTCCCTGAGGGCTACAAGCCGCTCAGTTATATGTCTTGTCAGGTTCTGATAATCTCTGCAGCCAGCGATTCCATCATCTCTGGGTAACTCATTGTGACTGCCTTGCCCACCCCCTTCAAATGGAGTTTCTTCTACTGCAACGTGGGACTGTTGCTTCTTGCTGGTTTGTTCTGACAGATGATATTGTTGATTGTGACTCTGAGATGCTGATTTTTACTATGGTTTCATACAGTACATGAACATGATCATTAGGGAGCCTCCAAACCCAAGGTTCTCCAATGCACAACTCTAATTTGAAAGTTTCCAATTCACAGCCAAGTCTCAGAGATAACTTCTGAACTTTGTTTTAGGCATAAGGTTTTCCTTAGAGATTGACAAAGTAATTCTAAAACTTAAGTTATTTTGATAAATACCTTTCCAAACAGATCAACAAGAAAGAGACAAGAAGAAAATCCAAACATCTGTATGCAAACAGCATCTTTTCCCACCGTTGCATGTACGAAATAACAAACCGCTACTGGTTTTTATTATGCTCATTTAACTGCTAGAACAGACGCATACAATTGCTTTATCATCAGCAGAAAGTTACAACCAGCAGCATTTACTGCACATGAAACCAGACCTACGATATGCAGAACATCTCTCACCTACCTTCAGTTTTCAAAAGTCATTTTTCACTCTGACATTCCTAATATTTGGACATGTCTAATGTTTGGACATCAGCAATTCAAGCACAAAAAGTACAGTAGGAAAAGCATTAGTTCACCCTGATTAAAATCAAACCCTATACAATAAATACTTTATCTAGTCATCAAGCGCAAAAGCCAGAAACTTCCCTGATTTCAAATTCACTGCACCACGACACTACCGCATTTTATATTAAAAGAGAACACATTTGCCTCCCCTTTCTCATTTATTTGTAGCCTCGTCAATCTTGAAGGATTATTTCACACTTGCCATGTGCATTACAGACGGTAACCATTCTCTGTGTAAGCCCTGGCTTTAAGCAGACCTATACCCAGAAGCGTATTAATAACATAACTGAAACTCAACAGTAAAAACATGTACAGGAAAAATAAAATTAACAAAACACCCAAATATTAAACGCTCAATAGTTCACTATGCATAATCAAAAAAAGTACCATTTTACAGAAGGCTAATCTGACAGAAATCAGTTGTTACTTCAGGGGTTTCCACGGCCTTGAAAGTAAGACATCTAAAGGTTTATTTAGCTGTATGAACCATCAGACTATGTGGTATAAAAAACATTTCTATTCCCAAAGTGTTGTAAAGTATAATCCCATCTTATTTGTAGTAACTAAAATAAGACTACTCCATTCTTCCAGTAGTCCCAAAGGATTTCAGGTTTGGGATTTGTGCTTTGTTTTCTCTCTTTTTTTTTTTTTTTAATTATTATTATTACTACACACAATTCAGCCACAGAATTCAGCCACATTTTTAAGACTCGTAAAGCGAAAATTAGACCAAAACTATTTTCCTACTTAACCTTCAGAACAAATTATCAAAACAGAATATGCACCAGCACTCCAAGCAAGGCTTTGTTTCATATTTATCTGGCAGCTACACAGAAACGCTCTTCCAGTACTGGCCAACAAGAATTCCTGTACAGTGTATGAATCTTATATAAGTGTTCTCACAGATTGTAGGTGGTTGCTATCTTTCTTAACCGCTGAAGACAAATGCTTCTTTTATTTTTAAACATTTTCTCTTCAAAAGGCAAAGTATATTTCCTCAGAAAAATCTTAGAACGGGGGGAAATACATACTTCCCTGCCATGCGAGACACTAGAACTGGTATTTTATTCTGCACAAACCGTGACATCTGGATAACTGTTAGGTAGCAAATCAGCTTTTATTTCAGAAATCTTCTGGAAAAAAACCCAACACAACAGTTCAAAGAATTACAGTCCTTTTGAACTGTGGTCAAGTCAAATGGCTGACCTTAATATTGCTCACCCATTTACACCTGCAAGGAATTTAGGTCACTACACACAGAGCAGCAGCAAATTATTAATAGTCATGCCAGATTAGATACTAGCAATATCAGGTCCCTCTACAGAATTTGCTACAGAATCATGGTGTAAACACCAGCAGTCAAGTCACCAATTAATGATATCAGCATTAATAATAATCAGCATTAATGATCTGTATCTGAAGTAATGCGCTGAGTCAAAATATGAGACTAACTTGGCAATTCCTCTTTCCATCTCATAAAAGAAGGGCAAGAACTATGTTTTCAGAACGTAGCTGAACCTATCAAGAGCACAGACATGCCTGCAGCAACCTTCCTGTATCTTCAAATGAGCAGAGTCCCAGTGGTCAGACCATTTATCCACTGGATCAATACAGGCAGGACTTGGACATAAACATTTAAAATACAGAGGAGCACTTAGCTCGCTGAGAGGACAGTAACTGTAAGCTAAGAGAGTAACTTCCCAGAGGCAAGAACTGGAGATGAAATAACCGCTTCGAAGAGAGGAAAAGATGCAATGTTTTTAACGGGTGACTCCTCAACATACCACCTATCAGCAAGGGCTTAAAAGAACCAGATAGCAGGGCTGGATGCAGGAAACCCCTCTCCAGTCAGTTTCTGGAGCAATACTAAATCTAGGTGGCTGCTACAAAGACAATACATGGTCTAGTATGCTATGGATTCTTTAAATGCATTCTTTAAAATGCAGAGTGTTCTGTTTGGTGGACATTAGCCAATACCGTAGATGCACAGTTTCATTTCAGCTGTGCTGACATCTTATTATACGTCTGGGATCTTACTCAATTCCTACATGAAAAGCTATTTGGACTCCCCTCATAGTTGTTCTGAAAACCATTTTCTGCATGTCTACACACACTTTCCCCCCCCTCAAACTCTGAGGATTACTTATATTTCATTACAGAATGCAAAGATAAGGAATTTTTAAAAAGCTTTGGAACTGCTTACAAAGGATCTATCAGAACTGAACGCAGTACTCGAGGTGCGGCCTCACCAGCGCTGAGTACAGTGGAACAATCACTTCCCTTCTCCTGCTGGCCACACGATTTCTGATCCAGGCCAGGATGCCGCTAGTTTTCTTGTCCACCTGGGCACACTGCTGCCTCCCGTTCAGAAGGGTGTCCATCAACACCCCCAGGTCCCTCAGTGCTGAGCAGCTCTCCAGCCACTGCTCCCCAGGCCGGTAGCGCTGCCTGAGGTTGTTGTGGCCCCAGGCCACAATCACATGGACCCTGTTGAAGCCCATGTGATTGGAATCGGACCATGGAGCCAGCCTGTCTAGGTCCCTCTGCAGAGTCATCCTACCCTCAAGAAGATCAACAGTCCCACCTAACTTGGTGCCACCTGCAAACTTACTGCGGGTGCTCTCCACCTTCTCATCAAGATTATTGATAAAGCTACTGAACAAGAATGGCCCCAGCACTGAGCACTGGTGAAACCACTTGTGACCTGACACCAACTGGAAAGGATGGAACTCACAGAAACATTCTCAAGCTTAGTGTTTAAATACTTCAAGGTCTCAGAAAAATGTTTTTGGAAGATACATTATAATTACCTTATACATTGTAGACTTCTAAAATTGTAATTAATATTGGAATTCATCCAAGATGCCAAACCTCTTACAAATATTTTAAGTAAGGCAATCCAAGGTTTAATATGCATATTGACTAAAATATCACTAAAATGAAAAAAAAAAATACCTTCAAATGGAAGTAACATTTAAATTACTTAATGATTATATAAAGCTTTTCAAATCTACTGTCTTCCCTTAAGAAACAGTTAGGAAAATAGCTCTGCAGCATGCACCAAAAACCAATAAAGAAATGGTCTGAAAGATCAAATGGAAAAGTAGAGTCTAGGATTAGCCGCCTCTTAAAGATAACACACCGTCAACAGCTGTCATCTTTAAAGAAGAATATGAACTGTTTTGCTCTTCTACCATGTGAAAGAGAGATCCAGTCACTTAGGTAGCTGTGCAAGCTATTTAAAACCAAGCATCACAGTGAAAATCTTGCAATCCTTCCAGATAACCCAGACCATCTTTTAATACACTTTCAACTGACACAATGCTTTTCTAAGTAGAAGCTAAATTAACAAGTTAAGAGTTAGTACTGTTTGTAGCCAAAATTTCATAAAGCTTTAACTCATGTTGAAATTCTGAATTGTGATTAGAAGATACGTGGTTTCATCTACAAGTCCACTCCTCCTAACAGCAGTTAACCAAGCACTGAGTAGCAACAAGAATTATAACAAAAACACTGGAAAGTAGAATAGATAAACGCTGTCCCACAACTTGTTGTAAGTGAAGAACATCCAGATTCAGGAATCTTTAACTTTTAACCACTTTAGGAGCAGACATCATCTGATTTCATCTCATCTTTTCTGTGACTCTTCTTAGCCAACAATGCTCATACTGAGGCAACGCTAAGTCATTCAGCTGGATTAACTTCATTAAATAAACATGAAGCTAGTACAGCAGATTCTCACAAGTTTTATTAAAATAAACAGCTTCATAAAAATGCTTTAAACAGAAAGGTAAAACATGAAGTTACATCTTGTTTAGCTACCACACACACACAGTGCATGGAAATACGCCATTTGCACATGCTGAGAAAAATATAAACATGGCATTTCTGGTTTTCACTCTATGGAGATGGTGTTGATTGTCAAGATTTTACATTTGCCTTAATACTCTACTAAAATTTTAAATGCCTGTATTAATATTGGCAACAAATAAATTTAGAGTCGGCTTAGAAAACAACACAAGATCAGTTTTATCACACCTAAATTGAGCGAGACAAGGAACCAAAAAAAAAAAAGAAATCAAGTGCACTATTGGTGAGAAAACCAATGATGCTTCTGGCTTCTCATCCTCACAATCTCCACACATTTAAATTAGATTTCCTTTATCCAATAAAAATGACATTTTAGAAGCAATCTATTTGAATTCCAATTTAAAAGAAATAAAAAATACCAGTAGTAATATGAAGCGCCTAGCAGTAGTGTTCAAAGAATTGCAAGATCAGCACAGATTTGTCCGCCAAAAAGCAAGTTCAGTTCTTCTGGTCTGTGACAGAACTCTGTGGAAGAAGGAATTAGTAAGGTAACAAGTGCTCTATGATTTTCTGTGGCCAGCAAATATAAATAGATTCTGCTGGCTATACTGCTTATGTCACTGAAGTTGACAACATATACAAAAATCAAACCACCAGTGTTCATTTTGGTATTATAAAAGCACTTGATAGCTCAAGTCTGGCATAAGGATCAAATATTTACATGAACACATCATACAACTGCTAAATATTGTAGTGTCATGTGCTAGAACGGTGCATTTATTAAAAAATAGGAAGAGAAAATACACAGAGCTTTCTACACGAGGTGTTCTGACAGATCAGAAAAGAATTAATTAGTAACTCGTATCAATAAATTGGACAATTCCTAACTCACGCTGAGTCCTTTAATAGCCAAAATGCTCATCCACCTTAAAAATGAACGTTGGTAGAGCATCTAAGGAACTTAGAAAAGGTTAACTAACCCCATGATTTCATTTGTTTGCTTAGTTACTTCAAGATGTTCCCATTTATGACTAAGCTGCAGGTGCTATTATGTTTATTTTAATGCCTGTAAACCAAGCCCTTGAATGGAACAAAGCAAGGAAAGCATTAGGATTCAAGTCACAGAGGAAGGAACTGCAGAACTGTTTCCTGTTGAACTTGCCAGTTTCTACCTTCCTTCATAAGCACAACTGAACATCACAATTACAGAATCATTTCTATAGAATGAAATTTTGGGAAAAAGATACACTTTGCTTCTTTTTATTTCTATACACTGTTAGAGAGATTAGCAAAATTTTATTAGAATATCTGGTGTACCAAAGAGATATCCGACCTCTTAAAAAAATACAAGCCACTTCTATAGGACGGAATTTAACTTATGATTCACATTCAGCAATAAACTAAATGTAAATGAGATGTGAATTCAAAGTAATGAAGCATACTTAGCAATTATGAGCAACTTCAAATTAGAGGATCTTGTAAATATCAAAATGATTATGTCTGAACTGCAACTCAGTGCACAGCAGATGATATCCAGCAAAGCAGGCCCTGCTCAAAACCTCAGGATAACTAAGAAAATCCCTTTCACAAACGTTGTGCTACATACTGACTTGTACCAACACAGCTACTTTCACATACTAACAATGCAAACAGTAACTTCAATTAGCTCCCATGGAAACCAGTCCACTTGTTGCTCTTTCAAAACTAAAACTTGTAAATTTAACCCCCAATGGACAAAAGAAAACCTTAGAAGGTGTTTACACACACACAAAAAAAAAAAAGGTAAAAATCATCATTCTGTACATCTTAAGCTTCAACTATTTACCATGCATTCTTTATTTCATTTCACAGAATCACAGAATGTTAGGGGTTGAAAGGGACCTCAAAAGATCATCAAGTCCAATCCCTCCTCTAGCAGGAGGCTGGATTAGGTCCCACAGGAAGGCGTCCAGGAGAGTTTTGGACATCTCCAGAGAAGGAGACTCCCCAACCTCTCTGGGTCGCCTGTTCCATTTATGCTAAGTACTTAGAGTTTATCTAATATATTCTCTCCTCTGTTCTTTTCTTATCAACATGTAACCACCCTGTAAAAAGGATGGTAAAACACTTTTTTTAACGGTTTCAAATGACTGGTTTTACTCTGCAAGTTATTAGAAGCATTTAATTTTCTCCTCTATTCTATTCTCTTTAACTAGAAAGAAAACAGGCCGACTATCGAATAATTAACACATCCAGTTTACAAGTTCACAGGAGCATCTCTTCAACAATTCAATTCACATTGGATGACGTAACACACTTTTAATAGCAACAAAAGTATGACTGAGGACTAATTAAACATGGTGATGGGAGTTTAAAAATTTTTATTTTTAATAGTGCTGCTGTTATGCTCAGACAAAACCACTGGATGAAATACAGCTCTTAGATATCGAAGGCTCTCCCAGTAGTCCCAAAGATAACATGTATTCCTAGCTTGCTGTGTGGGTATGAATACTCATCCACCTCAACTAAACAGAGGCAGTGACACAAAATTTTTTGCAGTGCCATGATACCACTTCATGGTATTGCCAACTCTTCTACTCAATACATGTAAATTAATGTCCAATGTATTTGTTATCCTTGAGTCCGAATGAGGTCGTACAGCCAAAGCTGCTACTGAACTGGGCAAGTATGCTTTACAAAAGGACTTAAAAAGGAAAGAACACAGTTTCATCACTTATGTATCAGCTATCATTTAGATTCATGGCCTCAGGAAGACAACCTCTTCCCTCCTCAGTCTGCAACTAATGCTTTCGCAAAGTTAAACAAAAGTTATGACACCTTACCTGAAAGCAAACAGAACAGTGCCACATTGCACTTGGTTACAGTGAACCACTGCTCAACTGCTCACAGCCTACATCATATTAAGTGACCTAATTTTTTACACAAAAGTGACAAAAGGTCAGAATGTGAATGCAATTACATCGGTGTATTGGGTTTGCCTACCGGAGCCCTGCTTCCCGGGAAAGGCCAGACATCACCTGCTGATGGGAAGTAGAGAATAAAACCTTGGTTTGCTTCGCTTTGAGCATGGCCTTGCTTTTTGCCTTTTCCTATTAAACTGCTTTTATTGCACCCTGTGGGCTCTCCCCATCTTATTCTCTTCCTCCTTGTCATGCTGAGGGAAGTAGCGGGGAGTGACAGAGCAACTTGGTGGGTCCCTGGCGCTCAGCCAAGGTCAACCCACCACAGTAAGTTGTAATAGAGCTTGCAGCATTTTGTGAAAACGTGTCCTGAAAATATTCAGCCATTTTAGTATTCCACTTCACACAGTATAATGCTGTTCCTTCTCCCAAAGAGATGCAGCATCAACACCGCTGACAACTCAGTGCTGCTCACAACTTCTGCAGGTAGCTTCTTACACAGCCTCTCTCATTTAAACTATTCTGAATACAGTGTATGAAATCAGAAGTTAAAACTGACATTAAATGATTACATTGAAAGGGAAACTGCAGTCTTAACAGTTAAAATACAGTGTTGATGTATTAATTAATGAAGATAAATTTTATGGTAAAATACACAACAACAAGGATTTAAATCATATAGCTATTTTTACAAAGGTAATTAGACAAAAACAGAAAAAGATGAGAAATATCAATGTCTGAATAACCACGTGAGTAATCATCTTGGATTACGCATTATCAAAAACTCACTATTCATTTCTTTAAAAAACAGTGTCCAGAAATATATGCCAGAACCGAGGTCCTGTCATGCTTCTCACCACACCAGTAACTGGAATGTCACGTTTCTTAAAGGAGCAGCATCGAGACTGGACTGAGAAATACTTTAGATACATTTCCTCTTATTTTAATAAATTATTGAGATAAAAGTTTTGTAACTGTCTACTCTAGCTAAATTCATACCACTCAGCAGACACTAGAAGACCTCCAGAAACTCATTTAACACTTTTACATATGTTGATAATCATGCTACACTGAGATTCTCTTTACTAATTCTTAGAAGTAAACCTTTATGCAACTTTCCTTCCGTAGAAGGAAACCTGTCTATAGACACAAAGGTCTGAAAATAAAGGTCTGAAAAGGAATAATCCACACTAATAAATGCATGTCATGAACTACCAAACGAGGGGGGGGGGGGGGAAAAAAAAAAAAAAAAAAAACATTCTTAAAATTTTAAA
>VWZK01014629.1:35623-46400 GCA_013396935.1 Baryphthengus martii
AAAAATAATCAACATTCTGTACATCTTAAGCAGCAACCTCATTTTTTATACAAAAGTGACAAAAGGTCAGAATGTGAATGCAATTACATGGGCTGTAACAGACCTTGCAGTACCTTCCCAACAGAAGATACAATAAGGATACTTTTTATAGATACAAAAAACTAAATTTTGTTAAGGACAAAATAACACTCTTTTATAAACAAAAGCCAAACTTTTACTTCTCCAATCAAGAACATTTTTTCTAACCCGGTCAATAATACTCGCTGTGAACAGGGTAAGACCAGAGGAAGGAATATCACTTATTGTTTCTTTATAAATACAGAACCAAGATTATAAGTGACCAAGCTTAATCCCCAGATCAACAACTATATTTCAAACTAAACAGAAAAAGTATGTTATTAGTATGGTGTCTGAAAACCCTAATGTTCTAAAAAGTTTAATGCTATAATCCAGAGTCCATGCCCTCAGTGCTTCAAGAACCAATTTCTCACGATCTCCAAAGCTAAAATGAACTCGAATTCCATTTTCCATACTGAAATTAGCTAAAGACTAATAGGGTAGAAACTCTGGGTCAGGAGAGTTTATGTTGCCTAAGGCCACTTTCAAAGACGTCTTATCTGTTAAGCTATTGTGCGTTCCAATATTTCTTTCCCTACAAAGCTGCTTGATTAAAAATAAATAAATAAAAATACAGATGGTAACCCTAAAATTGTTTAGATTTCTGAAAAAATTGCTACACTTAACAGCTGTAACACATGTATATTCTGTATTTCTTCAGACTTTCTCATAATACAACTTGAAGTGAAAAAAAGCCATTAAACCTTCATCTTATAAAACAACCATCATTCTCATCTCCCTCAGTTATAAAGGAGAAAAAAAAGACCTCTCTTTATGCAGAAATGGAACTAACCAGAAATAAGCTGCTCAAGAAACAAACCTAACAGCCTTGAGAAACACTTACAATCCCAAGCACCACTCAACAGAAAGTTAGTAAACAGAACAACAGGGCTCTTGTATTCAAAGATATACATTTCACATATGTAGACTTAAGAAAGCCTGACTGCAACAAATTATTTCCTTCACTCAGTTAAGACTATTCTCAAAGACCATCTTCAAGTAAAATAATATTTAGAAATTTACGATGAAAGTAATAACACATTAACACTGATACAATGCGTGTAAAAAAATCCAGCGCATCTGTCCACACGCTCTCCACCCTAATTTAAAGAACAGAATATTTTGGAATTAGAAAGGAAAAGACGCCACTCCTGGAGTCTGCTGTACTGATACGGAAAGCTCCTGTGCAACATTGCTTTACTATTACAAAACTTAAATGACTCTTACTAAAAGTTATTCCTTCGTTCAACTTGAAATATCTGCCACCACTGGAGTATCTACTTCTAATCTTAAAAAAAAATTTGAATTAATATTACCTAATTAGGTCCAATGACACAGTGACCAAACATAGGGAATTTCTGTTGGAACCACCGAGTCCACTTGCAGTTCTGCCGGCTGATAAAACCGCCAGTCTCTCAGCGGATTTCCATCCCCCGGTCTCTGGTTACGACGATCCTGTCCACACTGCTGTGTCAGCTGTTGCCATGGGTGCTCCTTATCCACAGAGTGCTCAATCAGCGTAACGAGTTTCAACAGTTACCTTTGCTAACTTGGCTAACCTGAACCCAAGGGGTTTAGAACAAATCTGGGCGGGCAAAAACCTCTGGTAGGGGTGGAATGAGAGGCTCCACCAAACGTCAACGTGTGTCACCTTAATCATGTTTCAGTAAGTTACGTGGCTGAATCATTCTCTTCCCTCAGCTGAAAATGTACTGCATGTGTGGAGTAAATTTCACGGGCTTCAGAGAGCCAAAAAAGTCTTTAAAACACAAGCTGAAATATTTTTTAATAGATATTCTTAATATCCTTCTGCACAATGCTAATGAAAAAGCTTTTTCTCAATATTACATACTACAACACATCAAAACAGAGCAAGTCAATTTACAGACTCATAAGGCTAAAAATACTTTGAGCCACAATTTCTCTCCTACAACTTCAATCTTCCTTATATACGAGACATTTTTGGTCTTCAGCAGCATAATAGAAAACACACTTGCTTTAGTATTCCTTCTGATATGTAAGACACTTCCACCATTTAACAGTAATCAACCGTAATTTCTTAGAGTATGTTTCAGAACACTTTGGTTAGATCTATTTACTAACACAAACCCACAATGTATTTAATCATGAATAGATCAGTAGAAAAAGGCTGAAAAATCTAAGCGATCTTTCCCCAAAAATACATTTTTGAACAGCATTAAAAATATTTTTGAAAAAATACATACTACAGAGTTTTATCAGGTTGTTGGAAAACTGCCAATCTCATGAAATCAAGATAGTCATTAAATATTATCTGATCAGATACAATTACTATAGCCCCAGTTTCTCTTTTTCTCTTGGTTTATTTTCATTATTACTTTCCTGGCATCAGATCATACTTCGGTTCTTTCTCAGGTAATTTCAGTACCTGTCTTCCTTCTCAGTTGCTCTCCCTGAATTCTCTGTTTTTTTCCTATCCTCCATGTATCTTCTCATATCACTTGTCATCTCAGCTTCCACTTTACCCATGCAAAAATGCTCAGTATGCCGTTCTTCCTTAGTATATCTTTTCCTCTCTTCACCATGCTTCTCAGCCGGCCAGCATAAGGCTTGGCTTAGGCTTTCAAAAGCCTACCCAGAGATGCTGAGAACCCCTAGACAGCTCAAAGAGATGCTACAGAATTCTATCTTTCGGACTACCTTCTGGCCCCATGACTGCCCCAAATATTTGAGAAACAGCAGATTTAGAACTGTGCCTAAGTTCAAGAGCCTCCTGCCAACTATCAAACCGGTTTAGTCTGCAGAGAAGTTGAAGTACCTCCTAGTGTTTTATCCACCCCTCATTTCATATTTCTAGTTTGTCTTTATATTGCCCACCTTTGTTCCGCTCAGAACTTTCTCAGGGTAGAAAAAGACAAACTATTGACTGAAGTAGGTTGTTATCATCTGCATTTCACAGAGATTCCACCTATCTCTTTTCCCAGTTCTGCGTGACAAGTTTTAAAACTGGGCATATTTTACAGGACGTGGTAAAAGAGAAGCGAAATGGCTAAACTGGCAGAACAGAGGAAGGGTGGAACATCTGGCAGAGGAAGGAGGGAATCATTAACCACTCAGCTTGAAACTACTGAAGCCAGAACAGTTTGCCTCACCGTGCTGATCTGATTCCAGAAGAAAACACCAATTACACCGTCATTCATAGAAGCAAAGAAAGTTGGTCGAAACTGTCTACAGATGTGGACTGAATTATTTAAAGGTTGATTCACATTGGAAAATGTATAAATCCTATAACCATAAAGATGGTTTAGATTTTGCAGAAACAGCATTTGCTCAGTAAACTCTTTATCTTGCACCACATGAAAGCGTGAGTGCTGCTGTATTATTTGACATTAAAGAACCATGATTGTAAATAACCCACATAAATTCAGAAATAATAGATTGTATAATAAAGTAGTAGCTCCTATTGAATTAAGGATTTACTAGAAACACAGTGAGCGCAACCCACATAAACTGGATATTAAAATCCTTCTGCTGTACAGAAATTCCAAATGAAATGACAGCATTGGATACATTAATTAGAAAATAGTGAGGTTTTCAGTCATTCCTATAACTTCACACGCAGTTGTGTGATGATGCTCAGTATTTACGTCAACTATGTTAGCCAAACTACAGAAACATTGGAAATTTTAAAAGAAATAAGTCCCAAATAAATGACCTGTTAATTGATTAACTTTGCTTTTGGAGCAATTCCTCAGTATTCACTAATAGCAAATATTAGTAGCACCTTCAATATTCACAAATTATATTGTAAGGTTTGGATCTCTTACCTGAAAAAAACTTCAAGGTTTGCAAAAATACATTAATCAGTACAAGTCCACCTACTTATCTGAATGACAAGAATTAAATTCTACAATCTTAATTTAAAAAAAATCTCGCTTTGTAAGAGTGAACAACTTAAAAATGTGAACTGACACGCAAACACACAGCTTCACTGTCAATTCTGCATTCAGTTTCATAGCAAAGGCTGCTGCACAGCAAGACTAAATCAACTCAAGTCTCAATTGATCTATTTTCACAATTTTCTTACTAGGGGTGTACATAACTTTATTTGTTTCTGCAGGATTCAAAGCAAGCACAAGTATAACTATGAGAGGAAAATGTATGAATAACTATACTGCCATCCAAAATAATTATTTTATGGATTTGAATAGAAAATCTGACATATTGCTACTAAATGGTGTCAAGAGCTGATTCGAAAAGATTTAAAATTATTTCCTAATTCACACAATTTCCTAGCCTTTAACAAAACACCTTATAAATACACCAAGTATAAATATACTAAGTATATTTATATACAGTGTAGCTGGTACAAAGAGTACAACTTACACATAGAAAATCATTAGCAAAACATTAAGGTATTTCTTTGGGCTACCTGTCTTGAGTTGTGTTTGCCCTGGAAATCTATTTTTTAAGATTATATTTTTAAAAGAGAAAATCCTTAAAAATAACCTACCAATGATACCATAATGAAAGCACAAATACTCCAAAATAGTTTAAAGATTTATTACACCATTCAAAAACTCCTAAAATAATATACAAATGGTACAATTCAGATCAAGCATAATGAACGTAAAGATCCCATTGCTTTCTGTAATCTCAGCACATTAAGCAAGATCGATTTTCCCAACACAGACATTCCGAGGCCCTCATCTGCCTCATTACCACCAAAGAAAGGTTGTAAAAGCACAAACACACTCTTTTGTTTTCACGTTTCCGAAGTTACTTATATAGAAGAATGAAACGCAGAGAACAATGGCTAACTTATGACATAAATATTGGTAACACGTACAATTTATGCAGCATTTTAAAACACAAGATGAGATTAACGGTGACATCCCAGGCAATTAGTGACAGGACAAGAGGGCACGGCCTGAAGCTGCGCCAGGGGAGGTTTAGGTTGGATCTTAGGAAGCACTTCCTCACGGAAAGGGTCATTAGGTGCTGGAATGGACTGCCCAGGGAGGTGGTGGAGTCACCATCCCTGGAGGTGTTTAAGGCAAGATTGGATGTGGTGCTTAGTGCCATGGTCTAGCTGGGTGTTGTGGTGTTGGGTCATAGGCTGGACTTCATGATCTCAGAGGTCTATTCCAGCCTCAACGATTCTATGATTCTATGATCACCTGTTCTCTCAGACAACGCTTAAGTATAAGCACTTCCTAAGACCATAGTTCGCATTTGACCCTGAATTTACACAGAAGTGCATCTGTAACTCTGTGCTGCAAGAAGGAACACACAAACCACAGCAACGTTCACACAAAGATTGCTTCGCTTATGCGAAGTCACAACTATTACTCTCCTAAAGCCTTACTAACGTGTGCTTCTAAATCCTGAAAAGCCTTAAGCATGCGTTCAGCTACATGCAAGCCCTTTCGTCTCAAACACACGCTTAAAACCTTTCTGGATTACAACTTTGTCAAACAATACATTTTCATTTTTAAAAACAGGGAATCAAATTAAGGATTGTGCCAGCAATTTAGACTGAACATCTGCAGCTGCAGAGTATCTTGCCTTTTTTTTTTTTTTTATATAGGAAATACTGAAAAACTTGCCACAAGAAACCATTTATGGGTATAAACTGGACTATACTCGAACACAGTAACAACTTGAACTCTAATTTTAACAACTTCCTTTGCTGAATTTTTATGAGCTACCTCTTTTACATTTATAATGAAGAATGAGTGGCAAACTAATTTCAATGTCTCTAGAATTTTAAATCGTTTTCAGCAACAGTTTCCCAGCCTTCCAGCAGTCTCTTAACATAAGAAACAAAACGTGTAAATAAAAATACAACTGTCCACCCTTTTCAGGAATATAAATTAGGGCTAATTCTCTCATAAACCCTCAGTTTGAGAAGGGTAGAAAAGCAGCGGGTTTTGTCCTTTTGTCTTTCAGTGTTTTGTTCATTCGTGTCTCACTAGTCAGTGTGAAGATCAAAAATGAGCTTAACTATTACTTCTCTCTCACTTTGTTGCTTTTGACATCATGCCCAGGTTTAAGTCAATTTTCAAACATTTAATTAATGGCTTAAGGCAAGTACCCAAATATCAAACCTGAAAATACTCTCTCCTGAGTCAACGATCACAGAGATTCAGTTTATTGCACAAGTGCTTTATTAACATCTGGATTTAGTAACAGTAACCTGAACATTTTAATGAATTCTGTAATATGCATTTTCTTTGGAGTTTCAGAATATGGAAGATTTTTTTGTGGCTGTGGCTTCAAGAGAGCCTCAACAACCCCAAAGAGTAGTTTTACAGCGGCTGTCAATTTTTACCGTAGAATAAAAGTTCGAAAAAGTTTTATTCCATAATTAATAATATGTAGTTTAGGCGCTTGAATTTCAGGTGGTAAAAATGCTTAAGAAGCAATGCCAGGAACAGCAGTTCACGGTGTTCAAAGCAGCACAGAATAATTTCACTTAAAGAAGCAAACATGAAACACAGTTGTCAACTGCAAACAGGCTTGATTTCAGTTGTTGATTTCTTTTTCAGGCATCCTGCTAAAAAAGTAGCAGGTACACTCACAGTAAGAAACAAAGGTTGCAGACTTACTAAACCTGGACATGGAGTGAACTGGTTTGTCAAGTCTAATTAAACCTGCTCTCTCACATGTAGCCTTAATGCAATCCTAAAACCTACCTTGCCTTCAGGTTAAGAAGCAGCTGCCCTATCTTTAAGCGTTTGCAGTGGCTAATTTTCTGCCTAACGCTACAGTTCTGGGATTTGTTGGAAAACACCAATGCTCCAGATATATACCACCTTCTGTGCGTATCCAGGAAGTTTTGTACATCTTGCTTTTCTTCCATTCTCTGGAGTAGTTCCTAGCCAGGAAAGTTGTGTGCAGTGTCTGGATTTTTCTGTAGAGGTGGTCAACGCTCTGTTTCGTCTTGGAAGGGCCTCAAGTCTTTAAGCCTGACGCTCTGTCTCAGTTATTCTGAAAATACAGTAACCCCTTGGCCCTCCCAACGAAGCTCTGTTTGCCATACAAAAGATGGAGATGGGAGAGGGCAGGATCAGAATTTTCACTATTTTGGCATCAGCTGAACATCAGAGGTACCAAAACCGAGAATATTTTTGTTGATATAATCTATTTATTTTACTAAGATGCTTGAGTGCCTTCCTAATAGCAATGGAAACAATTCTGTCAGCAGCCATTATATGTTCTTGGTTACTTCCTTCAAGAAAGAAGTTTCGTCTCCTCATATATAACTGGATTTATTTAATCAAAACACACTGGGGCTGGCAGTACTTTGGAAGCGCAGTGCTGTGAAGTGCTCTGGCACTACGCTGATATTAGCCTGAGTAACTGCAGAGTAATAGTTAAAAACAAACAAAATGCTATACAGGCCAAAGTTTTACCTACCAATATCAAAACTATTAACATTCAGAACAAGTCTAACAATTTATGAAGGCTTACAAACATGACAGTCCTTTAAAAGAGAGAAAATATTATTTAAACGACATGAGAATATTTAAGTCAAAATGCTAAGAAACTATTAAAACCCCATTCATATCAAGTGGTAAAGCAAAAACATGACAGTAATTTGCTCTTATCTTACACAACACAGGTAACTACATATCCCCAAATTTCCCTCTGGAAGAGAACGTATCTCCTGGAAAGCCTTTCATCTTAACAGGATTATAAAACCACATTGCTCAACAAAAAAATGGTAGCTTTATAAAACAACCGTAGTTAGAAAGTTTTAGTTGTTTTAAGATATAGCACTTACCTGGTATATCTAGCCTCCTTCTACAGTGTCTGTTTCAGCACATTTCTGGTCATTTGGTAAGTAAAGATAGAAGAAAAAAAAACAACCAAATATAAATCACAGAACTGTCACAAGGATTCTTTATTTTAGAATTTACATATTCTTTTCCACTTCGGAATTCTATCTTAGGAATACAAGTTGTTCTTTCTCAGTTTTTGCAGTTTCGTGATGTTAAAGTATCTTATTAGGTTAAAAATCCTAGAGGAAACTAATTTCAATATGCTTTAAGCTCATTTTTTAGCACCTTTCATATTACTACTCAAATTCTACCACACTAATTATTTGTCTTTCTAGTTACCTCTGTCAAGAGTAATAGTGCTAGAGGTGCATAAGCTACTCCTTTCAACTCAGCTACAAAATGTAAGACCAGCCCTGGATGCTTCAAGTCCATCTTGCATAATTCCTTAGAGCTGGAATGTCTTTGCACTTGGAAGTTTACGTGTCAATTATACCTATGCACTGGAACATTATTTAATAACAGAAACATATTTTAGCTTTCCATAGATTCCAATGCAAAGGAAAAGAAAAACTGTTCACATTTTGACTTTCTCCCATGACAACTCCTCAAACACATTTGTTCTGACATCAGCATTCCATTTATTAATATATTTTAGAGTATGGATGAACATATATGCATATAGAGACACACTGATATGTCAATGGAAAACTACTGCATACTCAATTTAGAAAAGTGGGTTTTTTTAAAAAAAAAATTAAAAATCACAACTATCTTCAAGGCCAGCATTTATTAAATGTTTCATAAAATAGTAATGAGGTTTTCCAGTTTTGGCTTTGAACCCATAGGTAGCGACTTAAAAGGTCCCAGACATTGCTCAGCCACAAAATGGTTTTTTGTTCCCAGAGACGAATCTTAACAGTCAGAGTTTTTCTTCTTTTAAGTGGTGTGCATGCCTGAAGGCTGAAGCTGATGTTATGGTTTCTATAGTTATCAGTGAAAGAGGTTAAAATTGAAACACCTAAAAAAAAACCCTCAAAAACATGCAAGAGGAAGAGGTTACATGATAGTAGCACCAAAAAGGCCTAAAACCCAAAATGGCCTACAATAAAAGGTATTCCCTCTTCCTCACAGCGATTATTTAACCAGTAATCTAAATGCTATTTAAAAAACAAAACCACAACTACGTATATTTTCTATCCAATGTAATATGAATCAATTATCTAATGTGATTTCCAGGCTACCAAGCAAGGGCTCCAACGTATTGAACATTTAAAGCATAGAAACACTAAACTTGTCTGAACATCTTTGTATTAACCTCCACCTTTAAAGCTTTTTTATAACTCCCTCAACAGAATCCCACATTTTAAAATGGTAAAATATTAATACTAAATACTAAGGTGATCTTCATATTATCTTTGTGACTGTTCCTAAAAATTCACTTATATAATACACTTTTCTACACGTCTCCAACCACAGCCAAATCGTGAAAACTGTTCTCCACTGCCAGTAACGCACTACGGATTTTCAGCTTCCAGATGCTTTTATTTTCTTAATAACTGCTGTGATTATCAGACAGCACTTTGTCAAGTTTTAAATGCAAGTTATACCACAAAATTGTAACTTCCCCATACCAACTACACATGAAAGAAAACTTTAGGAAGGAACTAGATAAAATGTCAAACATTAGGAAAATGCTGTGCTGTGCTGGCATTGTTGAGAGGTTTAAAACACCACTTAATTCAAAACCTGGGCATTTTTCCATCATAAAGGAAAAGATGCGTGAGGAAGAAGTGTAGTCACCTCCCATAAACATGAAAGTTAGAACATGCCGTACTTACAGTGTGGTGTAAGTGGTTGGGTTTTTTTCTTAAAAGATGACTGACGCTAGGTCTAAAGCTTTTAGACGTATCAAAAGCGAAGTTGTGCAAAGAAGATAACTCCCTGACATTTGCCTCAGCATTAAACAAATTATTGACTCTTTTTTTTTTAAATCCTGGAGGTTTTATTTCAGCTATATTGCCTACCATGAAGTCCTAGCACTATCTCTCTCGACTGCATTGAGACAGTGTAACAGTAGTTTTCTGCACTGCATTTTGAAATCAATACAAAACCCACACAAACAGAATAAAGGCAAACGTACTAGCTGGCACAAAAGCAGCACGCTGCAGCACAGCTCTTTACCTTGCTCCCTCCATGCTGAAGAAAGTCACTCTCCCAAGTGTTAACCGATTTACGTGCATCTGAGATACAGCGCTGTGCCTACTGCATGCGGCACATGCACTTGCTATTTTCTGCAGAAAGATGATGAACTAAGCGCTACTTGTGTCTTTCACAATTAAGGCACCAAACGCGATAACGCCCCCTGCTCTAAGGGCAGCTGCTCTTTTAACAGGTACGCTCCAGTCGCACGGCACGGGTCGTTAAGGCCAGACGTCTCAACTTCATTACTTTGAACAAGGAAAAGTTTTCATTCCAATGCACTTATTTTTAAGGCCAGGCCCTGCAGTTAAGCCCTTCTACCCACAGGCCCCGCACCTCACCCAGGAGTTCAGGTGCCTTATTAAAAAAAATAATAAAAAAAAAAAGTCCGCGATCGCAGAAGGAAAATCTATCAGCGTAAGCAAGGCCTAAGTCGACCTGGGCAGAGCTCCAGGCGAGACACATCGGTGCAACCCAGCGCACGATGCGAGAGGTGAGGGCACCGGCACACCGCGCCGGCCTTACTCCACCTGCACGGCCCTGCGGAGCGGAGAGTCCCCCCGCTCAGCGAGACCCGGCTGGGCTGAGAGGACGCTGCGGCCGCTACCGCGTCCCCAGGAGCCGACCCCGCGGGGATCCCGTCCTCCCCCGGTCGGGAGGGAGGGGGAGGCCGCCGCTCCCGGCCCCCATCGGCA
>VWZK01014630.1:0-10285 GCA_013396935.1 Baryphthengus martii
CAGATGATCTCCAGAGGCTCCTTCCAACCTCCCAGAACTCTGGGATTCCTGGATTCTGTGCCATACAGGTACTGTATCATTATATAAGTGAGTAGACAGAGATGCTCCGAGCACCTCCCTAGCAATGACCTGTGCTCACAGTGGAAGATCACAGGCCTTTACCACCAGATGCCAGAAATTTCATCACAACATAGAAACAGCCACACTACGGCAACTGAAACTGATCCCACACTCACACCTCTGATGTCTACTTTGATGAGACTTCAGTGTTTGACCTTATTGCTCCTTGGGGACCCTCAGCAAGGAAAACACCAGGAAAATCTCCCCAGCAGTTCCGCTCTTGCTCAGTGCCAAGACGTGAAGCCAGGAGAAGATTTGCCAGAATGTGCGATGCTACGGTTCTTACCAACATCGAGAAAAGCATTATCAGAAATAGCAAAATTAGCTCAGTGATGATACAGTCAGGCTTTTTTTTTTCTTTTTTTCTTCTCTTTTTTTTCTTTTTTTTCTTTTCAGAGAAACAACAAAGTCGCAGCAATCTGGATAAAATCAAAAGTTCCACTGACGCTTAGAGAAGTCTGGAAGGGAAAGAACACCAGAGTTACTGCTGCATAGTATCAGCTGCACTAAAAGGGGGACTGAGCAGAGATTCCAAGGAATGTGCAGCCAGAAATCCTGAGAAAGAGTCGGGAGGGACATGATGTGCTCTATGAAGGATGGAAGGAGGAACATGTTATCAGCAGATCCATAGGTTGAGGGAATGGTCTGGATTGCGGCACCCAAGATGCCAAAGCAAGGAGAATTTCTTTACTCCTAGGATGTCCATCATTATTCAGGACCACAAAAATAATTAGAGGGTTCAGCCTGGAGAAGAGAAGGCTCCAGGGAGACCTTCTTGAGGTCTTTCAGGACTTCAAGGGGCCTGTCAGAAAGATGGGGACAGACTTTTGAGCAGGGCCTGTTGGGACAGGACAAGAGGTGATGGTTTGAAACTAAAAGAGGGAGTTTAGACCAGAGAGAAGGAGGAAATTGTTGACACTGAGGGGGGTGAGACCCTGTCTCGGATTGCCCCAAGAGGTGGTTACTGCCCCATCCCTGGAACCATTCCAGGGGAGGTTGGCCAGGGCCATTTCCTCTTGTCCTATCGCTTGTTCCCTGGGAGTAGAGCCAGACCCCTCCCTGGCTCCAGCTCCCTGTCAGGGAGTTGTCGAGAGCCAGAAGGTCTCCCCTGAGCCTCCTTTTCTCCAGGCTGAACAAGCCCAGAACCCTCAGCTGCTCCTCACCAGACTCCTGCTCCAGACCCTTCCCTATCTTCATTGCCCTCCTCTGGCCATGCTCCAACCTCTCTAGGTCCTTCTTGGAGGGAGGGGCCCAAAACTAAACCCAGAATTCAAGGGGCAGCCTCCCCAGTGCCCAGTCCAGGGGAACAATCCCTGCCGTAGTCCTGCTGGCCACACTGGTGCTGATCCAAGCCAGGATGCTGGGGGCCTTCTTGGCCACCTGGGCTTGCAGAGAGAGGTACTCTGCAATGGGAGCAATCAGCTCCTGCCCCATCTGTCCCAGAACCAAAGTCCTCATGCCAGCTGTTGGCCACTGACTGCTGCTGGGAGAAACTGCAGAGCAGCACAGAGTCCCTGAGGTCAAGCAACAACTATGCTGAAAGTTCACCCTCCTTACTTTTCCAGGCTACCTCCATGCTCTGGTCAAGGTGGTGTTACGTGTTCCCTTTCCCTTCCTTTTCGGTTTTGTTTTGTTTTTGTTTTTTTTTGGAGAGGTCACCAGCTGCTTGGCTCCAGCCTGACTCATTCTGCTCTGCACAGATGTTGATTTGGTTGCAGAAATTGAAGGCATAAGAGATGACAGAGTTGAAAGAAAACACAGAAGGCACCGAGTTTGCCTATTTATAGCGGACACTTCAGAGCCCGCCACTTAAATATACATTCCTGATAAGTGACTAAACTCCTGCAAGGCATAAAAATAGCACTGTGGCTCCAACTGTAATTACACGGTCATGGTTCAGCACCCTGGTCCATATCAAATTGACTGCGCCTGTCACTGGTGGGAAAGGACAGCAGCAGTGAGAAGGAGGACAATTTAAAGTTCAGGATAAAATACAGTGTTTTAAATGCTAAATATATGACTATAAAGCTGCAGAGATTGGGCTCAGGAATGTGGCAAGGAGAAGTCCTTTTGATCTGGGGGCTGAGGAGGGGCAGAAAGAGGCTGGATGCTTTATGTCCTGCTCAGAGAAAGAACCTCTTTTTCTCTCCACAGAAAATATTGAACTTTCCTTGACCTCTGCTCAGCCAGGTGGTATAGGGACAGTAGGTGGAAGAATCAAGTGCATCTCCTCATAGACCCTGGCTAAAGAGTGGAAGGAGATGTTAAGCCAGCTCAGTCCCAAGGTCCAATCTGCCCAATATCCTGTCTCCAGGAGCTGCAAAGCCCTCATGTTTTGGGGGGGATGGTGTAGGTTATCTGCAGAAGAGAGATGTGGGGTTTTCAACTTTTTGCTTCAATCATGGATGAAAACAAGTGGGAAAGTCCTGGGATTTCCAGCTGGAAGGAGAATCTCTCTCAGCAGTCCCAGTCAGGACTGAGCACTGCTCTGCTTGAGTACAGCACCTCTGGCGAGGTGGGCTCCAGGTGAGCACACATCATGGATAGTGTGGGCTAACCTACCTTTGTATCCAACATCCACTAGCACTGCTTGAGCACCCAAGTGGTATAAAAGAGTGTTAGGGTGAGGAACGGGGTATCTGAGAGCAATTTTACATCAGCTAAGTGGAGATAAATTTAAAAGACTATCAAAATAACTTCTCTAAGAAACGAAGGACAAGAGCAGAAAAATCATCCTGCAGAGGGAAGAGAGATGAACCCCCCTCAGCAGCTGAACTCAATGAACCCCTGTTGCTCCCAGGAGTGATTGACAAATGAGAGGACTGGGGAGGCTATATAATGTAGGGCTGATCATGACAGTTTTTAAAGAAGGGTGGTTGCTGAGAGAGAGGTAGTGGAAGAGCCCTGAGGAGCAGTAGAGAGGTAAGAGCTTTTTCTTCTAGCTGGTTTATCTTTGTTCCTGGAGCAATAGTTTGTTGTACTCTGCCAAGCTGCAATGTGTATGTGTCTCTAAGGTTTTCTATGGAGTGAATGACTCTGGTGGTTGCCTTAGATGTGCATCTCTACTTTATAGCTGTCTGGAGATGAATCTTACACTTAATCAGTGACTCCTAATCTCTTGAATATGCCAGTCTTGCTGTTCTTGCTTTCCTTCCCCCATTTGTTATTGCCCACTTTTCACATAATCACAGAATCGTAGATGTTGGAAGTGCTCTCTGTAAATCACCTGGTGCCACCCCCTTGCTCTAGCAGAGTCATCCAGAGCAGGGGCCCCAGAATTGCATTGTCTAGGTGTGTTTGGAGTCTCTCTAGAGAAGGAGACTCAAAAGTTTCTCCCTTTAGTCTAAATCTCCCTCTTTTAGTTTAAAAACATCACTCCTTATGCTGTCACAACAGGCCATCCTAAAAAAGATTGTCCCCATCTTTCTGATAGTCCCCTTTAAGTACTGAAAAGCTGCAGAAAGTGTCCCTGGAGCCTTTTCTTCTCTAGAGTGGACAACCCCTGAGGGTCTCTGAATGTCATTTCCCCGCCATGGTCCAGGTACCTAAAGCTTATGGGACCCTTCTCTGAGTAGGGTGAAGGGATTGTTTCCAACTTTTCTTTCCACCATGGTGCAACAGGGTAGATGTTCCGGCTTCATTTCGCATTGCAAAGCACTTTGGTGGAGAATAACATGTTCAAAGAACTTAAAAATCCAGAGACCTCAGCTGGTGGGAGGAATTGCTATCGGGAGCCAATGCTTGCTCAGCTCCTCTATTTATTAAAGGAAAAGCCTTTTGTGTTCTACTTCATCTTGTCTTAAGTCACTACTGCTCTGGTTTCATTGCACGACAAAACCTTTACTCACGTCCTCATGCCTCACCCCGACAACACCCCTTGTGATGTGCATGGACACACGTAGGCATTTGGCATAGACATCTGCTGACCCAGACCACTGAGCTGCAGCACTGACACCTCTTGGCAAAGCCTGCAATATCTGGCTACCACTGGACCCACCTGGAAAAATGCCTTTTAAAGAGAAGAGGAAAAGCAAAGGGTCAGTTCTGTGAGTAGAAAGAAGATGCTGAACCAATGTTCTCCAGAAGTTGATGGTGTGAAACCCCTACCCCAGTAACTCCAAGGAAAGCCCCAATTTCCTGTTGCTTTCCTGGACATCCTCTGTATGTGTCCCCCAGAAATCTCTCCTGCTTGTTAACTCTCATTTGCTGGCTCCTCTTAAGGGACTTTGGCACTAGGGAATGTGTTTGCTTGTTTTAAGTTTTGCCCTAAGCCACCACAAGTCCTCAGGGCCAGATTGCAACTCGAGGCTCGGTTCTGGGGAAGGTGGTCTGTCATCAAGGCCTTTATTTTGTGGGAGGAGAAACTTGTATTTAGTGTCGGCCCAGGAGGAGGGATAGGGGGATAGAGAGGGACTGCTGCTCTTTTTTGCCTTCCAATTTGAGGCCCTTTACTCTGTCCTTAGCCTCCTTCTTTCCAGGTTCCTTCTTACGGCTCTCCCTCCTGAGCCAGCTTTAGTGTCCAAGTCCCCCACCTATAGAGGAAATCACAATGCCCTGCAAAGGCATGGACAACCTCGGAAGGGAATAAATTGTTCCTCAGCTCCAACATGAATCTCTCTGGCACAGCTTGATGCTGATTTCTCTTGTCCTGTTGCTTCTTCCTTGGGAGCAGAGCCTGACTCCTCCTTGCTCCACCCTCCTGTCAGGGAGTTGTGGAGAGCTAGAAGGTCTCCCCTGAGCCTCCTTTTCTCCAGGCTGAACAAGCCCAGCTTCCTCAGCTGCTTCTCCCCAGACTCCTGCTCCAGATCCTTCCCCAGATCTGTTGCCCTTCTCTGGCCATGTTCCAGCCCCTCTAGGTCCTTCTTGGAGGGAGGAGCCCAAAGCTGAACCCAGAATTCAAGAGGCAACCTTCCCAGTGCCCAGTCCAGGGGCATGATCCCTGCCCTAGTCCTGCTGGCCACACTAGTGCTGATCCAAGGTAGGATGCTAGTGGGCTTCTTGAATGAAGGTTTGTTTGCTTTTCCTCCTCCCTTACTTCCAATGGCACTGTCTTGATCTGCCAGCCAAAAGCTGGAGCAACCTCCTAGCTTATGTAGCCAAGAGGAGATGGCAATGAGTGTCCTTAGTGACCCATGACCCTGCGTGTTATGCCCCTCCTTTGAGTGGGACTGCAAGTCTAACAGAACACAGCTTGGCCTTGGACCTTCTTGTTTCTAGATTGCCAATTTGTCTATATTCAGCAGCGGGCTCTTTAGTCCAGCAGACATCTTAACAAGATCCAATGGCTAGAAACTGAAACCATACAAATTTGATCTGTAATAAAGCACAAATAAAGCACAATTCTTTCTCTTTCACTACGATTAACTACAGGAACAACTTACCTATGCCTGGTGTGGGTTCTCCCTTTGAAATCAAGATGGCATATCTTGCTAAAGCACATGCATGATGAGCTCCCTTGTGAGTTATGCCGCAGGAGCTCTGGGGCAGCCAGGGATTTGTGTGGGAGGTCAGAGACCTCTTCTTGTCTTGCACTTGATGAATCTACCCTTTGCTACANGGAAAGGACCTCTGGAGATCATCTGGTGCCATCCCCCTGCTCCAGCAGGGTCACCCTGAGCAGGGGACCCAGCAGTGCATTGTCCAGGTGGCTTTGGAATCTCTCCAGAGAAGGAGACTCCACAACCTCTCTGGGCAGCCTGGGACAGGCTCCAACACCCTCCCACCAAAGAAGTTTCTCCTCCTGCTCAGAGAAAATCTCCTGGGTTCCAGCTGGTGCCCGGTGCCCCTTGTCCTGTCACTGGGCACTACTGAGCAGAGTCTGGCCCCATCCTCTTGCCCCCTGGGGGCCCCTGAGCTCTTGCTCAGCATTGATCAGATCCCCTCTCAGGCTGCTCTTCCCCAGCTGAATAGCCCCTGGGCTCTCAGCCTTTCCTGAGCACAGAGATGCTCCAGGCCCCTCTGCTGTACTCTCTCCAGTAGCTCCTGGCCTCTCCTGAGCTAGGGAGCCCAGCACTGGACCCAATACTCCCACATTCTTCCTGCATCCCAGGAAACCATAAGCCTTCAAGCACGCAGAAGCAGAACTGGGCTATACAACCCCAGCATCACAGCTCTGCAAGCCAGTGAGCTGCTCCTTGGTTTCAGGGATAGGGAAGAAACTTCAAAACTAGATTGAGGAACGGGAGGACACAGGCCCAGCTACTTGAGCCTCTCCTATCAAGCACATGATCTGACTGAAATTCAAGGCGGCTCCAATACACACCAGAGCTGGGCTGAAAGCCTGAATCCTAGGATAACGCAAAACCAGTACCAAAAGGTTTTAGCCCATTGAAGTCTTTTCATAGAGTCATGGAATTATTTGAGTTGGGAGAGACCTTGGAGCTCCTGGACTCCCAGCATCGCCCCAGCACTTCCAGGGCACAACTAACCCCTGTCCCTCAGCAACATGTCTCCATGGTTTAGAAATTCCTCCAGTGATGAGGACTCCACTCCTGCCCTGGGCAGCCTGGACCAGGCCTGGACAACCCTGGGGGAAGAAATTGTTCCTCAGTCCCAACCTAAACCTCCCCTGGGGCAACTTGAGGCCATTTTCTCTTCTATCGGCTTTGTAGTCTCCACTGTGCTTGGCANTGGAGGGAGGAGCCCAAAGCTGAACCCAGAATTCAAGAGGCAACCTTCCCAGTGCCCAGTCCAGGGGCATGATCCCTGCCCTAGTCCTGCTGGCCACACTAGTGCTGATCCAAGGTAGGATGCTAGTGGGCTTCTTGAATGAAGGTTTGTTTGCTTTTCCTCCTCCCTTACTTCCAATGGCACTGTCTTGATCTGCCAGCCAAAAGCTGGAGCAACCTCCTAGCTTATGTAGCCAAGAGGAGATGGCAATGAGTGTCCTTAGTGACCCATGACCCTGCGTGTTATGCCCCTCCTTTGAGTGGGACTGCAAGTCTAACAGAACACAGCTTGGCCTTGGACCTTCTTGTTTCTAGATTGCCAATTTGTCTATATTCAGCAGCGGGCTCTTTAGTCCAGCAGACATCTTAACAAGATCCAATGGCTAGAAACTGAAACCATACAAATTTGATCTGTAATAAAGCACAAATAAAGCACAATTCTTTCTCTTTCACTACGATTAACTACAGGAACAACTTACCTATGCCTGGTGTGGGTTCTCCCTTTGAAATCAAGATGGCATATCTTGCTAAAGCACATGCATGATGAGCTCCCTTGTGAGTTATGCCGCAGGAGCTCTGGGGCAGCCAGGGATTTGTGTGGGAGGTCAGAGACCTCTTCTTGTCTTGCACTTGATGAATCTACCCTTTGCTACAGAAGTTGGATCCTTTTCCCCTCTGAAAGACTGTGTTTCAAGTGATTAATGTCCAGCATGATTCTTTCCCTCTAACAATCCATTTCAGATTTTCTTTTCTCTTTTTCTGAGCCCTTTCCTGATCAGTGGAGGTCATCATCGCTTGATTTCAGTGCCAGCTCAACATCCTTTTCGCCACACTGATTTTTTCCTCCTGCTTTGTCTTGGAGCAATTGTGTTACTTTTCCCTCTTTGAGGAACTAATTATCCCTGGGTCTCCTTTTCTGTTGGACCCTCCAAAGCATCTATCAGCATGGAAGGAAGTGCTTTGTCTCCTCTTACCTCAGTACACGCACCCTTGTATCTGCCGCATCCAACCTGCAGATTTGGTTTTGGCAGAACCCCCAAATTCCACATTAATTCTTAGCCACGGGACCTTGGTGCCTGCCTTGATTTTGGCAAAGCAGCCAGGAATTGATGGTCAGCTGCAGATGTGTATAGGTTTCAAGCAAGCCTGCAAGAGCAGAGATAATTTTTGTAATCCTTAGCAATTGTATCTATATGTTATTTTGGGGCCATTGATTACCCCCAGGATACTGCAAATTTAAAATCCAACACATCACTTCATTTTCCAGCTAAATTAAGTCTCACTAAAGAGAGAGGTGGGAGCAGCAGGCATGTTTATAAAGTGTTTCCACATTATCTCCATTCCTAGACCTGAACTTACATTCTTCCAGAGTTTGGCTCGTAAATCCCTGTTCTGGGAAGGAAACGTGGAATCTCAGCACGTTGGGCATGGGAAAGGACCTCTGGAGATCATCTGGTGCCATCCCCCTGCTCCAGCAGGGTCACCCTGAGCAGGGGACCCAGCAGTGCATTGTCCAGGTGGCTTTGGAATCTCTCCAGAGAAGGAGACTCCACAACCTCTCTGGGCAGCCTGGGACAGGCTCCAACACCCTCCCACCAAAGAAGTTTCTCCTCCTGCTCAGAGAAAATCTCCTGGGTTCCAGCTGGTGCCCGGTGCCCCTTGTCCTGTCACTGGGCACTACTGAGCAGAGTCTGGCCCCATCCTCTTGCCCCCTGGGGGCCCCTGAGCTCTTGCTCAGCATTGATCAGATCCCCTCTCAGGCTGCTCTTCCCCAGCTGAATAGCCCCTGGGCTCTCAGCCTTTCCTGAGCACAGAGATGCTCCAGGCCCCTCTGCTGTACTCTCTCCAGTAGCTCCTGGCCTCTCCTGAGCTAGGGAGCCCAGCACTGGACCCAATACTCCCACATTCTTCCTGCATCCCAGGAAACCATAAGCCTTCAAGCACGCAGAAGCAGAACTGGGCTATACAACCCCAGCATCACAGCTCTGCAAGCCAGTGAGCTGCTCCTTGGTTTCAGGGATAGGGAAGAAACTTCAAAACTAGATTGAGGAACGGGAGGACACAGGCCCAGCTACTTGAGCCTCTCCTATCAAGCACATGATCTGACTGAAATTCAAGGCGGCTCCAATACACACCAGAGCTGGGCTGAAAGCCTGAATCCTAGGATAACGCAAAACCAGTACCAAAAGGTTTTAGCCCATTGAAGTCTTTTCATAGAGTCATGGAATTATTTGAGTTGGGAGAGACCTTGGAGCTCCTGGACTCCCAGCATCGCCCCAGCACTTCCAGGGCACAACTAACCCCTGTCCCTCAGCAACATGTCTCCATGGTTTAGAAATTCCTCCAGTGATGAGGACTCCACTCCTGCCCTGGGCAGCCTGGACCAGGCCTGGACAACCCTGGGGGAAGAAATTGTTCCTCAGTCCCAACCTAAACCTCCCCTGGGGCAACTTGAGGCCATTTTCTCTTCTATCGGCTTTGTAGTCTCCACTGTGCTTGGCAATCCCAAGTGCCCTCCAAGTGCCCTGTATTATCTCTGTTCCACTCCCTGGCCATGCATCTCGCCATCAACAACACAGTCAGCCCTAGATGAGGATGGGCTGAGCAGATGAGGAGAAGCTGGGGAGCAGCAGAGAAGTAATATCACTGGGAGCCCCTCAAGCAGAGAGTTGGGAGCTGTTGTGAGTCCTCAAGGATGAAGGTGAGAAAGAAGGCATTTCACACAGAGTGGCCTGAAAGTAGGATGAGCTCTTGGATGGAAATGGGAAGCTCAGAGGACTGGGCCAGCCAGTTGCAAGATGTCATGAAAACAGCCTTACCTGGCATGAGGTTCACTGTTTCCAGTCAGAACAGGGATGCACAAAGACATGAAAACGGAGAAGGAAGAGGAGACAAGTGAGTAAATGTCTCAGAGCACCCAAGAAGAGAGATCAGTGCAGGATGAGATGTGGGCTGAAGCACAGGGCCACCTCTGAACATCCCCACCACCTTCCCATCCATGCCCAAGGGACAACAGGGACGTGCAGACTGCGAGGAACTCAGTGCCTTGCCTTGGCAGTGAGGGTAGCTGGGCTTTGAAGGTGATTTTGCTGAGAGCCAGCTCTTGACCGCTGGTTTCAACTGTTAGGAGCCTTTCTCCTTCCCCTTTGCAACACTTCCACTTGCATCTTCACATCCTTGGGCCTGTGGCAGCTGCAACTGAAACCACAGCTTAATTTGATGTGCCAGTGTGCCCTGCAGAGGCACATCTGACTGATGGAAGAGTTTATAAAAGGAAGTGTTCCTACTATAAATGCCTTTGGATGAAATAAAGTTGTAAGAGTAGAGGGGATGGGAAGGCCGTGTTCTTCTGTTTGGGGAGTGTCTACATCTTGCTGCAGGAACTGGTTTAGCACTAGGTTTTTAGATCTTCACTCCACCTTCATCCAGCACTTCCAAGTCTTTTTAGTGCTCACTCCATTATGGTGGTGAAGAACAGTCCTCACATTCATAGAATC
>VWZK01014630.1:10338-55750 GCA_013396935.1 Baryphthengus martii
TCTCCAGCCACTCCTCCCCTAGTCTGTAGACTGGGATTATAACCTAAACCTCCCTTGGTGCAACTTGAGTCCAGTTCCTCTTGTCCAGTTGCTTGTTCCTTAGGAGCAGAGTCTGACACACATCCCTCCACCCCCACTCTGGCTTCAACCTCCTGTCAGGGATCTGTGGAGAGCCAGAAGGTTTCCCCTGAGCCACCTCCTCTCCAGGCTGAACAAGCCCAGCTGTCTCAGCAGACTCCTGCTCTAGACCCTTCTCTAGCTCCCTTGCCCTTCTCTGGATGTGCTCCAGCCCCTCAAGGTCCTCCTGGGAGTGAGGGGCCCAAAACTGACCCCAGGATTTGAGGGGTGGCCTCCCAAGTGCCCAATCCATGGGGATAATCACTGCCCTGGCCCTGCTGGCCACCCCTGTTCTGACCCAGCCAGGATGCTGGTGGCTTATTGGCCACCTGGGCTCATCTGGCTCATCTCCAGCTGCCTGTTGACCAACTTCCACCCCAAGGACCTTTCCTGTCAGGTGCTTTCCATCTGCTCTGACCCAGCCTGGAGCATTACAGGGGATTGTTGTGACTCAAGGGCAGGACCCGGCCCTTGGCCTAGTTGTACCTCATCCCATTTGCCTCAGCCCCTCCATCCAGTCTGGGCAGACTTCTCTGTAGAGCCTCCCATCCTCCAACAGATCGACAGTTGGATGCTACCCTTGCTGTTCAGGTACTTAATCCACCCCCAGTGGCCACAATCAGTAGGACAAGCTGGTATCAATCCCAGTTATGACATGACAGGAGCCTCTCGCTGCCTGTCCCACAGCCAAGTTATGACAGACTCAAGGCACCAAATGTCTTTTTGGCAGCTGGAGAAGAGTTCTTGTAACTGGGAGCTTGCCTGAGCTTTAATTATCAGGTAGCAAGAGCTGAGAGTGGAGAGAGGCACCTGAGCCTCCTGTCTCTGTTTGAGGTAGAAACCTCAGAGCATCTCCCAAGATGACCTGGACACTCACAGGCAATCAGGTGTGAAGTGCCCTGGGGGAGGTGGGTGGGGGAGGTTTTGTAACATTTTTGCTGTAAAAAAAACTTTTTCCGAGGCTGTGCTCTAGAAGCCACAGTGCAGAAAGCAGTTGATATCACCTCAGATGGAATACACCAATTTGCTTCTACTGGGAATATATTTTTTTTCACTAAAGCCTTTCTGTGGTTTTGGCTGGGCACTGTTGCCTGCCCCACGCCCCAGAAGCTGGCAGGACCGGCACACTCAGAGACTCACAATTGAAACGCTACCAGCGCAAAGCTGCTGGAGCAGTCCTGAGATGACAGAAAAGTGCTTGTGAATTCATTGGCTAATTAGGAGACAGGCACATTGGGAAGTGATGTGGGAGGTGGTGTCAGTGACTCAATGGGTGGCAGGTTTCCATCTCCTGCTAGATCACCCTCGCTGTATGAGAGGGTGCTGCACCAGCAAAGACAGAAAAAGACGTTGTACCAGCTCAGGTGTTCAGGAGGCTCTGGCACCAGCTGCATTTTGCTTTGTTTTTCTTTCCAGAGGAAAGGTGTTATCCTTCTCCTCCTCCTTCTCCTGAAAGTTTTAGCACTGGGGGAACATGCTCTGCCTCCTGCATTCCCCTCCTCTTCCTCCTTCTCCTGCAGCGTTTCCACTCCACAGAACACATTCCACGTTGCATTGCCACTGTCACCCTGCCCATGGAGGGGCTCCAAGCTGGGTTTACCTCCTGCTTTACCTCTGTCATCATCCCTGAACATCCCAGCTGTTTCTAGTTTATGGATGTCTAAGTGATGTTTGTCTGCAACCATAAGCCAAAACCGTTCTTAGCTCCTATTTGCAATTTTTTTGGTTCAGAGAGGCAGCTGCAGCGCTTGATGGGTGTTGTGGTTCCCCCAAGAGTATGATTCCTCAGGCAGGCTACAGCTGGCCAAGAAGCCCCACCATCACAGAGCTCCTCTGATGTTCTCTGGTAGCTGAGAGGAACAGAGGCAGCGTAGCTGTAATGCCCACCTTCTAGAAGAAAGGGGGGGAAAAATCTCCAGATGCTGACACTTAGATGGCCACGGAGGTGGCATTTCTGCCTGGGAATGTTCATCTTTCAAAAATTTTTGGTTGGTTTGGGGTTTAGTTTTTAGGTGGGTTTTTTGGTTGTTTGGATCAACGTAAGTTTTAGTTGAAACAGCCTAACCTGTGCTGAAAATATGAAGGATTTTTATTGTGGTTTTTTTTTTCCTAGAAATGTTCATTTTGCAATTTCAGTTGTTGCTGGTGGTCACTTTGTTGCCAAAAGACTAATTCTGAAATCTGTACTTCTCACTCTCCAAAGGTTCCTAGACACGTTAGAAAAGGAGCAAAGCCGTTACAGTGGCAGTTCAGCAAGGGGCTCCAAGGAAGTTGAGAACAACACAACTCTTCAGTATTAAAGCCATGAAATTGGCAGTGAGAGGAAGACATGGACTTACTTGCAGGAAATCTGCAGGGAGCCTTTTCCATGATGCACAGGGCCTTAAATCCAGGAATTAATCCTCTTGGAGGTATCTCTTCGACAAGTCTTCATACTGGCCTGAACATGTAGAGAGAAAGTCTCAACTGCTTATGTTTGAAATCCAAAATACTGCTCCAGGATTGTCTCTAGAGGGAAAACCCAAGAATGTTCCTAGTTAAAATGCTTATTTAAGCTCTATCCCTACAAACTCTGGAGTAGCATCCTGAGGAGCCGAGGCAGCACTGGGACTTCCAAAGGACTGGTGGACAGTGAGTTTTAGTGACCTGACAATGATCATATTCACAAGGGTGTGGAGAAGCAGAGGTCTTAAAGCTCATCTCATTCCAACCCCCTGCCATGGGCAGGGACACCTCATACTAGACCAGGTTGCTCAAGGCCCTGTCCAGCTTGGCCTTGAATCATCAAGATCGAGTCCAACTATCAACCCAGAACTACCAGGTCACTGCTAAACCATGTCCCTCAGCAGCACAATCAGGATCCCTTGGTTGGGATGTTTATAAATGTAATGTTTCACACATCTCTGTTTTGGGGTTTTTTTTCCCTAAAATGGGCCAAAGTCTCTTGATTTTGACACTTTGGTCCCAAATCCACTGTGATTACAATCATTCCTGGGTAACAAAGTTCAGTAGAAACACATCATCATGCAGAAGGACATGCGCACAAGGCATGACCAACCTAAAATCTATTTAAAATCTATTTGACAAGGAAACCTTGCCAAAAACTCAAACATTGTGCCGTACCCTGGGAATAGCAACAGAACTATTCTATTCTAGAACACTGGGTTTTCGTTAGCTAGGGTTTTGAGACATGGTAGCATCTAGAAGAGGATGCGTTTTTTCTCACAGAACATGTCTAGTGAGTTTTACTGCTCAGTAAAAGAGGCACAGATCTGAAGCACAGGGTATTTTGCAGCTCTAGTTTTTAACAAATTCCTCTCCCTTTGGGCACTTCTCCAACAACTTCATCCAACAACTCTATTGCAGATCTCCAGCCAACATAGGTGCCTCTGAAGATCTCCTGGTGACAGACTGAGACTCCATAGGTCTTGGGGCAGACCTCAGCCTCTGTCGGGTCTGAGGATGAACGCTCCTTCTCCCAGAACACAACCACGTAAATTCACAGGGTAACGGCTCCAAAGTACTTCTGTTTCTGATTTTTTTTTAAATTTTTTTTTGTCTTTCCTGACTGCAAGGAAATTTGGCTCTCAGCCAAGCCATCTTAGAGAGCAAGAGAGGCAGACGCAGGAAAAAGGCAGATTTGGCATCGTGCTTTCAAGACTATTCATTTTAGGTAGGGCGCAGACATTGAATAACTTTCACGGAGACTTGACATATCATTCAATTTCCTCTTTCTTCCCCTGAATCTGAACACTCTATAGAGAAAGGCTGAGAATTCAGGCAATGGCTGATGGGGAAAATGTCTCATTTCAGAAAGGAAAGGGCAAGGACCTTTTTTTCCCCTGCCTTGGTAAATTGAGAGCTCTCAGCCTCCCCTAATTATTGCTGATTTAAATTGTACTGAGAGACACACCCTTGCACTGCAAAATGCAACCCTCGGGAGGTGGAATAGCAGCCTCTTTCTGACAAGCATCTGGAAGGTAGAAGAGGTTGTGTCAGATTGTGGGCCCGCAAGCTGGAATAAATATGTTCAAAAGGATCCTTCTCAGAATGGAAAATTGTGGGAAATTAAACAAAAAAAAAACAACAAACCTGCTCAGATCTAAAAACATCTCGTAAAGCTTAAGAGGTTTTTCAACAGGATGACTCTGAGTGATGCTGGGGAAAGTCCCCCACCTGGCAAGCCAGGCTTTTTTCATTAAATACAACTTGGAAGCAGGGGGAGGGAATCATCATCTGCAAGGTCATGTAAGGGACTCCTAATTAATGCTCATGGAGAGTTTAAAGGGGTAATGTCTCCCAGCCGCCTTGCATGATTTGATTTCACTTCTGACAATGGCAGACTTGTGGAACCTGCAGTCAGATATTTCCACTCTACCTTTCCTTGGTGTCTACACATGAGGAAGTCGCTGTTTGAACCAGGTCTGCCCACCACAGACAGCATTAGGCATTGTTTACAACCCCTCTTATAAAAGACATTTGAAGTGTTGTTTCATTTTGCAGGAGTTGTAACAGAGGTGGACTATTCCACTGTCATGTAAACCAGCATCCCTCAGCCCAGTGACCTCAGAGGAGCCTCAGTTCTGATTTCTAAGGGTGAGACCACGTAGGGAACCGAGACTGATCAATTCTTTGGCCCAGGACCATTCCTCGTTTTAACTCGATCTTTGCCTGGAATTGGAGTGGAAAGGGCCAAAAAAAAATGTTCAACACAGCTGTCTTGGCATGTTCTGTCCCTGATGGAAGCTAGTGCTGCCAAATAACTTCTCAGCCACCCTCTTTCCAATTACATGAACATCCTCTGGCAGGTAACTGAACTTTATGGGGGGCAGCCTGACCAGAACTGTAACATTCTTGAAGTGCATCAACTCCTACTATCTAATCATGCACAGAAAGCTTTTCATAATAAGTCTGGAAAGAAAAGAAACCCAGAAGTTGAGGATCCAAACCCTTTCTTTGACCACCTTTTTTCCTGAAAGTTGGGAGAAGCTTCAATCTGTAAATGACATAGGTGGCAGGTGATCAGTCACAACTCTCGTACCTTCATCTTTACAGTCTAGAGCGGTAGGAATTTTACAGCAAATATTCCAACTGAAGCAAAACAGAGGTGAAATTCTCCGTAACTCTTCTCAGTTGTTTCATAAGACACTGATTTTCAAGTGCTCCTGGTGTGATATTTACCTCCAGCTCGAGGGTGGTTTTGTTAATCTTCAAATAACTGCTTGACATTTTCTTTGGAAGAATCTAGGAAGAAAAGGAATTTGTACCTCAGTAAAACCAGAGTAAAATACCACATAGGCACCTTGTAACTCATCTGGCATATTGAAGGGTCACTACAGGTAAGAGATCCCAAAATTTCGAAAGTAAAATCACCAAATTTTACAATCACTTGTCACCTATGCAGGCTAATATTAAAACCTTCATACAAGGGCTCTGCTCTCTCCTCCTATGTGAAGAAAGCAGATGGCAGGTTGCTTTTCAGTTCAGCTCTCAGTGATAAACTAAAACTGAACCAAAATGGAAGGAAAAGGTCCCCTCCACACACAGGAGTAATTGAAGCGTTAACAGACAGTAGAACTAGTTACCACATGTGGCTGAGGGCTAGAATAGAGAGCAAGCCAAAAAATGAGCTGGATATGAGTTAAAGGAGTATCAAGACTGGATGGGGAGGCTAAAAGTTGCAGGAGTTTTAACGGACTGTTTAGAAGAGTACTGAAAAGGGTCTAAAATTCAGAAACGGCTCTACGCCAACATTATTAACACATTAATTGGCAAATTAAACTGCACCGACCCTGTTGTGTGATTTTTCTCTATTGCTAATTGCAGCATTTGCTTTGGAGCAGCATGGACAGGACACACAGTGGAGCCTGGGTCTACAACCATCACTCCCCAATGACGGGGAAAACTCAGTGAGCATCACTTCCAGGGACCAGGTGACGAAGAGATGGGGTTGGGCTCCCAGGCCCCAGCACTTGCATCCCTGGAAATGAGATTAACTTTGGCTCGTTGGCTTTGTATTCATGACTTTCCAAGTCCTCCTACCCACCTCTGCCTCCAGGGAAGGCCCCGCCCTGGCAATGGCTTTCACTGCTGCCTGGCCCAGCAAGTGACAGAGTAAGTGAGAATCCAGGAGGGATGAAATATTGGAGCCAAAGACATCTCCCTCAACTGAAGTAGACATGGCTGACTCAAGAACCTGTGAGTATATTCGGACAGCAGCCAAGGGTGGGTGTGCTCGCAGCACTTCCCAGCCCAGCCCAAGGTGCTGAATACTCAGAGAAGCGATGGAAAGATGGAGGAAAAGAGGTGTTTTAAAAAAAAAAATAAAAAGGGAGGAAACAGCTCACTGCTCAGTATGAATAAATATAGTTTGAGAGTGAGATGCTGTCAGGTGCTGCTAGGAAGGTGCTTCATTCTCCCATTCCTATAGCATCATCTCTGTCCCAGCATATGGAATCATACAATGGCTCTGGGTTGGAAGGGACCTTCCAAGGTCATCTGGTCCAACCTCGCTGCCAGGAGCAGGGACATCTGCAACTAGAGCAGGTTGCTCAGAGCCCCGACCAACCTCCCCTGGAATGGTTCCAGGGATGGGGCAGCAACCACCTCTCGGGGCAACCCAGGCCAGTGTTTAACCAATGTCAGCATAAAAAAATTCTTTCTTTTCTCCAGTCTGCATCTCCCCTCTTTTAGTTTAAAACCATATCCCCTTCTTGCAACAGGCTGGTCAGCAGCTCCTTTCTAAAGCCAGATGGTTTTTAAAGTCTTTGAAAAAAAAAAGGAAACATTAGGTCAGATGTGCCTCTCCACAATCTCTCTGGGATACAAAAGCTAAAACGATGATTAAATTGTTATCATTTGAAATAATAGCTAATAAAAATAAAAAATTATGTTTTAAAAAAACCACAATGAACAATGCTTCATTGAAAAAGTTGATTTCAACTTTTCTGACTTCAGAACTTAGAGAAATCAGTTTCATATAATATTTGAGAAATACATTTTCTGAGAAGAAATTCTGTCTGTTACAGCATTTCTGAATAACTCTAGCATGTATAAATCCAGAGATGACATCAGCCCAACAACTCTTCCCTGCAGAAAGGGCTCTTTGCCTACTTCTACCTGGCAAATGCTTGTCATTGGCATCTAGACCAGTTTGGTTGTATCAGGGTTGCGTGTCCAACATAAAGGTGAACGATAAATTGAAATGTTCATTTCCTTTACCATTTCCCAAAATACCATCATCATCTTCCAGATTGTCTTTGCAGTGCTGGTCGTCCAGTTGTATGTTGAGAGTAACGGGACTTTTGACGTCAGTGGGGTCTGCAGTGCATCCCTGCTTGAAAATGTTCACTGTTTTCATTTGAAATAATGCATTTTAAATAATTAAATAAAAAAATTAAGATTTTGCAAGCTCCTCCCTACATTAGCTGCTTTCTAGGTGTCCCATGTTCATCACATGCTCTACATCCAGACTTAAGACTAGTCTCATGAGGAGAAGTTGAAGGAACTGGACTAGTTCAGCCTGGAGAGAAGGAGGCTCAGGGAAGACCACCTTGCTCTCCACAACTCCTTGACCAGAGGTTGGAGCCAGGGTGGGTCGGACTCTTCTCCCAGTGAACAAGCAACAGGACAAGACGAAATGGTCTCAAGGCTGCCCAGGGCAGGGGTAGAGTCCCCATCCCTGGAGGCGTTTCCAAGCTGTGGAGATGTGGTGCTGAGGGACATGGATTAGTGGTGCCTTGGTAGTGCTGGGGCAACACTGGGACTGCAGGAGCTGAAAGGCCTCTCCCAACCCAAACAACTCTATGATTCTGTGATTATTTTAAAATATAATATAATAATATATGATTTAAAAATTTTCCAATTCCTCCGTCCTGTCCCATGTTCAGCATGTCTTTTAAGTAAGGAACTCACCCTGTATATCAGGCAGCAGTAGTTGCTTAGCGAGTCATCTTCAGCATAGAGTGATGTAAAATAAGCCTCATCAGGGGAACCCCAGTTGGGTATCTTTTCAATGACTGTTCACTGCCTAGTTCCCAAACCTCATTTCTTCCTTTGCCACTGCAAAAACAGAAAGAGAAAAAGGGAAGAGAAAAATGGGTCTTACAAGCCAGGAGTGGCTGCAAGAAAAATGGAAGTGATCATCATTGATTTTTCACAGTTGTTACTCAAAGGCCAGGATTACAAGTTCACAGGGAGGCTACTGGCACTAACCCCAGTCTGCAGTAAATGCGTTCCATCCAGAAACTTCCTCACAACAGCTATCCAGTTCCTATGAATCTCAGTGATAAGTTGAAGCTACCTCAGCAGATAATGGGAAAAATATGTCCGAAATGCAATGCACCTGTCCAACTGCACAAAGGCATCTCCAAAAGAAATGGATGCAAAATGTATGGGTGTGTAACCACTTAGCGGATCAAATCCACCTCTCTTGTGTCTCTGACCTTGTCATCATTGGCCTTTCAGGAAAAAAAATAGGGCTGTTTTTGTGGCGATTCCTTCCCCAGCAAGAGTGAAGACATGCTTTCATCTGGAATGTGGAAGGACCTGAGGTGACAGCTCTTGAGGGTTTTCTGCCTCTCCAGTAGATGGTGCTGAAATCAAAGTTTAGTTTTCTGATTGCACTCATCGCCCAAAAACGCATATTCTTTCTTTGACTTAGCTCAAACATTTTGCACCTGGAAAAGGGGAAAAAGCAAAAATAAAAGGAATTTCCAGCGGCTTTATTTGAAAAGCTGCAGAATAAAATTTCCACCAATTGTCCAGCAGGAACTCCCTGATTTAAAAAAATAAAATAAAAAAATCAGAGACCAAACACACTTACTGGATCACCCCTTCCAGCTCCTAGCTAACATGGATTCCTGCCCCTAATGATAGTGTCTGGTTTAGTAGTAAAAGCTCCAGCCAGGGTGGCATCCACACACACATCACCACCACCCTCCCCTCTGAGGACAATTCCAAGCCAAAGAGATTTCTCTGATGGCTGAAACAACCAACTTCATCTCATTCTATTACCTGATTGTTACAACCTCAGTAGACCACGGCTAAGCAATACGTTACTCTCCAAGATGATGATATCTTCGCTATTGTTAAATCATTATCATGTCCTAGCTTTAGCCGGGACCTCCTTCCCTGCTAACATCAATCACAGGCCCCAGAACAGATGATCCAGTGCAGGATATTGTACTTTAAATCTTTCTTCTTCATAAGAATCTCTCCAGGCCTTCAGTTATCGCTGCTTCTCTTAACTCTCTCCAATTTGTTCACGTGTTTCTGGGAACCTGCTGTGCAAAAGTAAACACAGCAAGTCAAATCTGCTCAATTATTGATCCTGGTTTCGGCGAAGGCAGATTCAACCTCTCCTAAAGGTGCCAAACCCTCCCGAGAAGACCAAGGACCAAATGCAACATCTGGTTTCTCTGAAAAAGAACCCAGCTCCATTCACCCAGCCTAGTTGGACCAAATTAAGGAGGTAAGGCACATGCCCTACGGTCATTCAGCATGTCAGTAGTTAGAGCAGCTTCTGGGGGATGTGATGGTAGGTGAAAACCTGAAGCTGAGCCAGCCCTGTGCACTCGCAGCCCAGCAGCCACTGGACCCCAGGCCTGCATCCCCAGCAGTGTGAGCAGCAGGGCCAGGGGGGGATCCTGCCCCTATTCTCCCAGGGCTCTGGGGAGACCCCCCCCTGCAGGGCTTTGTCCAGGTCTGGAGTCCTCAGTACAAGAGAGACAGGGATCTGTTGGAGCAGGGCCAGAGGAGCCCCAGCAATACTGGAAGGGCTGGAACCCTCTGCTGGGAGACCAGGCTGGGAGAGTTGGGCTTGTTCAGCCTGCAGAAGAGAAGGCTCCAGAGAGACCTTCTGGGGGCCTTTCAGGACTTCAAGGGGCCTGTCAGAAAGATGGGGACAGACTTTTGATCAGGGCCTGTTGGGACAGAAGAAGGGGGGATGGTTTGAAACTAAAAGAGGGAGATTTAGAGAAGAGAGAAGGAAGAAATTGTTGATGTTGAGGGTGGTGAGACCCTGTCCCAGGTTGCCCCAAGAGGTGTTTGCTGCCCCATCCCTGGTACCATTCCAGGGGAGGTTGGCTGGGACTCTGAGCAACCTGCTCTAGTTGCAGATGTCCCTGCTTCCTGCAGGCAGTTCGGACCAGGTGACATTGAAAGGTCCCTTCCCACCCAAACCATTCCATGACTCCATGACAACAAGTCCAACATTGGGACTCATCTTCTCAACTTCCCACTGCTTACTTGACTTTCTTGGCTTTTTAGTGAGACCCCGTTCACATGAGCCAGCAGACTGAAGGGCTGGCATCTTGGATAAGATCAATTTCTTAAGTATTTAGGAATAAGAGAGCAAAAGTTATACTCTTTCCATCCTACAGTGAGATTTGGACCAACTGGTGGGAATTTCTGTCTACTCATAGGTAAAGAAAATCTTAGCAAGCCACTTGCCCATGGAAAAGATAAAGGATTTTAACTTCTTGGTTTTCTTTTTTCCTCCCATCTCTCATTTCCACTTGAAATAATTCTGTGGAGTTCCAAACCAGTGTTTTTTTCCAGATGTATCTAACTCTCACTAGAGCAATTACCCAGTTCTATTCTTCTGAAGCTGTGGTTTTAGACAACCTTGAAAACATTTAAATAGGTAATTATAATAATTTACAATTCCCTCAACTACCCCCTAGACAGCAATTGCTGAACAATAGCCTTTTCCCTTTCTCCTGCTATTCCCCAGCCCCTCTGTAGAAGAAGTGGAGGGGAGAGCCTCATACTCTGTAGTATAAATCATAATATTTAACAGATTTCTCAACCACAAGTCTTGTCAAACCTGCAGAAATGGATCACATTAATTACATGTAGTATCAGCTATTGCCTGATAGATAACTTTTTATGCACATGCACACTAATTTTTTTCGTTTTTTTTTTTTAGAGAACTGCAAAGATGACTGAAAGCCAAGGGCACTGGCATTGAACTGTTGCCCGAGGAGCCTTCTCACGTGGCTGTCTTGCTGATGGAAAACAAACAACACTGCCAGCTCAGTCATCTCCCCACCCACCCAAGCCCACCCCATCATAACTGCAATTGGAAAGCGATGATACCGCGTGATCTCAATGATCCTGTGGTGATCTCAAAAGGGAATCCGCTTTTGATCTGACATTACTCAATGTCTTCAACACTCGTGTAAAAGAAAAACATGAAATAATTGCTATTAAAGGTGAGTGTAAAAAAGATGTCCCTTTATTGTCCTGGCATTTCCCACCTCAAGTATAGAGGAGGATATTTGCCACCACTTGATATCCAGTATCTCTGTCTAAGGCAATGGGTCCCATTTCCTCCTCACCAGCAGCTCTGTTGTCTATGTGGAGTTTTGAGTGACCTTTTCTCACAGCCAACAAACAAGGGTGTGCATGACATTAATATTAATTGGGCTTGAAGGCACCTTGAGACCTTCATGGCTGCCCCAAATTAGAAGCATTCATGCCAATCTCATGTGAATATCTCAGCATTCAGCCCCCAGAAAGCTCTCTGGGCTTTCTCCAGGAGCCTCTGGCAGGCAGGGAGCTGAACCTGGGTCATGTCAAGCCCTAATTGACCGCCCAACCATGGGCTGGCTCTCTCTTCTCTTACAGGACTGCAGTTCCAGGAACAAGGAAAGTAGGACACATTCAACAAGTACATTCCCAGGGAGTCTGAAATCCCAAGACACAGTTGAGGTCACAGATGACAAGATGGGACCCACAGTCAACCCTTGTGGGTAACACACAAGTGGTGAGAAGGAAGATGGCGTGTGCTTTCCATGTGGCATTCACAAGACCTGACCGGAGAGACTGTCGCATTCTGGTGTCCACATTTCAGAACGGACATTTTGGGGGGGGCATGGCGGGGGTGAAGGAAAATTGGAAATGGTTCAGGAAAGAGCTATAAGGTACAGTTTGCGGTCTGGGAAACCTGCCATAAGTATCTCAAGCTAATAGCTTCTCCTGGAGAAGGTTAAGAGATGACTTGATCACAGCCCACAAGTACCTGCATAGTGAAGAGATTTTTGATAGCAGACAGCTCTTTAATCAGCCAGCTGCTGACTACATAATGAAATCCAAGAGTCAGAAGCCAAAAGGAGGAAAATTCAGGCCTGAAATGAGATGGAAGTTTTTTGACAATGTGGGGAATGGACTGCTGGAACAATCTACCTTGAGACACTCAAGGATCCTGGCTGCTCAGAGCTTTAAATCAAACCAGTTATCTGTCAGATATGTGGGTAGGATTCACATCAACCCTTTTTGTTTCTGCAACTAGTGAGGAGGAGTCCAGGTGTTTGGTTTAATGACCACCAGAGAGGGGAAACTCCAGAGGACAGTTGTTGTTTTGTGTTTGGTTGGGTTTTTTTCTTTAAAAGAGGCATCTATCAGTGTTTTGTCCTCCTACAAGTTGCATTCATGTAAGGAGATGTCAACAGGTCTTTCCAGCTCTCAAGAGGCAATGGTCAGGTCATGGTGTCTATATGATTTCCTCCTCTGAGAGCTGCTCATCTGTTGGTCTTATCTCACAGTGGTGCCCAGTGACAGGACAAGAGGTAACGGGCACCAGCTGGAACCCAGGAGGTTCCAGCTGAGCAGGAAGAGAAAATTCTTTGGTGTGAGGGTGTTGGAGCCTGGCCCAGGCTGCCCAGAAAAGTTGTGGAATCTCCTTCTCTGAAGAGATTCTGAACCTGCCTGCGATGCTGGGCTCCCTGCTCTGGGTGCCCCTGCTGGAGCAGGGAGATGGCACCAGATGATCTCCAGGACTCTTCTCCAACCCTCATCGTGCTGGGATTCTGTGAAATGTGAGGACCATGATCCATTTGGCTCTTGGACCAACAGCATGTTCACACTGATCTGTTACTTGTGTTGAAGGCTACAGCTCCACCAAACTTCTCAACTTGCTGTCGTTACACCTCAGCGAAGACAACCTAAAAGTACTAAAACAACAAGAAGGGACAGTTCCCCAGCCCTCCTGACAAGTACGTAAGTACAGGAGCACACCTTCCCTGCCCCAGCACAAAGACAACTTTAAAAACCTCAATCGCTGCTGCTAGTTCTGGAAATTTCCACACCATTTGCCATCCAAATGACATTTACAGGAAACCTCAAGCAACAGTAGCGTCCAGCTCCTCAAGGACTTGAAGACACTCCAAGAAGGCATCTCGGGGAAGTCAGGATTCTCAGTAGCTCAGATCACTTCCAAGCAAGGGCTGAAGCTTGGATACCATCAGCAGCTTAACGAAGAGTGTAAGAATAACTCGGATGAAAGCTGCGCTCACCTACTGGAGCTGACGGCTCCGCACGGTGGCTGGAGGAGTCATTCAGTTAATTAGTGTTGGAGAGATGCTCAAACACGACAGCAGTGAGGGCTGTAAAGGCAGACACAGGGAGCGTTGATGAATGGTATGGAGAAAATGAAGCTCTGCCCTTTCCCCGTTGTGCTTTGCAAATTTATCCAAGAGCAAGACGGTCTCCACAGGCAGTTTTGTTACAAACCAAAAAAAAAAATAAAAAATGTAAAGAGAGACTATAAACTTGACTTCCTTTCATCTCCCTTACCCCAAATAAATCTCAGCCGTTTACGTTTAGTAGCCAGTCAGCTATTAGCAGACAGTAGACTTTCCAGAGCATGTTTCTGAAATGCAACAGCAGACAGAGCAATTGTTGCTTGGGGACTCCTTGGAGTTTTTGCAGTTTCCATAGAAAGCTCAGGCTGGAAGGGGTTGGGGGCTTTTTTTTTTTTTTTTTAAAAAAAAAAGCTTTCTTTTTAGCTGATTTCCAGTTCAGACCTGCCTCCAACATCTCTCCTTCCTTCTTTTTACTGTGCAATAATTTTAAGGCAATCGAAGCTCGCTGCTTGCTCTGATCTACCTGGTGCTTGCAAATTACATTTGAACCGCTCAATCTAGTGACAACTTACAGCTCAGAGCTGGCCCCAGCTCAGCTCCCTGGCAGGACAGGACCTGAGCACTCACACCTCTCCCCACTTGCTTATTTACACCGTAAATTTGTGGGGATGAGGGAAAGGAGCCAGCTACTGCATCCTGCAGCCACCTCTGGTCAGGGTGGCTAAATGATTACTGCAGGAGAAACCGATCATGTGCTTTCTGTAGAGGCTTGAGAAGCACCAGAGTGTTGGAGGACCATGCAAGGTTAAAGACATTCACAGCTCCCTTGGACTTCAGGAGAGCAAACCAGACTGTTTTTTGAGGCCCTGGGGTGCTTAGTGAAGCGATAGCCTTAAACATCGTCTTGCAAGATGGCCAAATGACTCCATTTGTAGTGATTTCTCATGTCCACATCCATCAGAAACAGAACCCGGTTTTCCTGCCGCATGCCCAGCCTATCAAGCTGTGGAGGTGGGATTGAGCCATTCCTCAAATGTGTGCAAGCCCCAAACACTCCTGGACTGCAGAAATTTTTGAATTTAACTTCAAATTATGGGACAGGACCCCAGTCCAGTTACAACATTAATGATCTACTAAAGAGCTCATATTTGGAGCTCCCCTCTTAGAGCAAAGCCCAGCTCATCACAATGACTCAACCAACATTTTCGGGTGCTGGATCAGATCCTGTGTTCTGTCAGGCAGGAGGAATTCCTGTCTCACTGCAGAGCAGCAGGTGCCAACACTAGGCAAGAATAGCCTTTGGTGTTGTCATGATCCTGCTGGCGTTGAGCAGAGCCAGCCAGTGCCATTATTTTCTGCAGATCTCTGATTTCACTGTTCACAAGCAGATCTAAGAAACTGGAAAAGATTTGCTTCAGGTCAGACTAAACCAGAAATATCTAAAAATTTTCAGCAAACCAAAGAGCCATAAAAGTGTCACTGTAGGGTTGAACACAGCCCATCACCGGACTCAAAATGAAAAGTCTTGTTTCCTCCTTCAGTTTATTAAAAGCTTTTATTAAAAATAAAAATGAACATAAATTTTGGAAGAAAACTGTATTTCAAATCCAAAGTTGAAACTTTGTTTGGTTAAAAAAGACTAAAATCATGGTATCGCTTAGGTTGGAAAAGACATTTAAGATCATGGAGTCCAACATTTGCCCCAGGCCTGCCAGGGCATCGCTAACCCATGTCCCTCAGCAACATGTCTCCATATCTCCAGCACTCCTTTCCCAAAAGTGGTGAAGTTGTCACCGAGTTTGCATGGATCCTTAAGCTCGTGGAGTCCCAGCATTGCCCCAACACTGCCAGGGCACCGTGAACCCATGTCCCTCAGCACCACAGCTCCACAACTTGGAAACCCCTCCAGGGATCCTGGGGACTCCAGCCCTGTCCTGGGCAGCCTGGGCCAGGACTGGACAACCCTTGAGGGCAAGAAATTGTTCCTCAACTCCAACCTGAACCTCCCCTGTGTCAACTTGAGGCCAGTTCCTCTTATCCCAGCACTTATTGCCTGGGAGAAGAGCCCAACCATCTCCTGGCTCCAACCTCCTGTCAGGGAGTTGTGGAGAGTGTGAAAAATACTTGGTAGTAAAACCTATTTGATGGGACTTGTGCTCCAAAGTCAGATAGGGGCATTTGAACATCTCCTTCTACCTATGGGATGGACGAAGTCTTACAAAGCCAAGCCTGGAGCAAGATACTAAATTTAAGAAACACTCCAGATTTTTTTTGTTGTGTGTTGTTTTTTTTCTTTAAGCAAAACCTTTGCAGCAGGATACTGTGAAACCCAGACAGGGACCGCTGTTAAAATGAAATGCCCCTAGCACAAAGGATGGTGCTTATAGCAGAAAGCCTGAGTGGCTCCGTGTTTTCTCCTCCACTATCTCTATGCACACATTTTATAATTTTTAAACTGTTCTGATTCTCTGCCAGCTGCTGTAAATTTCACCTGGAGAAAGGGATCAAGTCCAGGCCTCATTAGATTTTTATATTCTTTCTGATTACTTTTGCAGGCCTCTGAGCCCGTCTCCAAGGGACCCCAGGGTTCAAAGATCAAATAAATTGTCTGGCAGATTTATCAGGTCTCATGGTAGGTAGCCATGTAGTAAACTTCCTTTGCTTCCCCCATCCATTCCACCACCACCCCCCACAGCCCGCACTCTCCCCCACAATTCAACAACAGAAAACAAAAGGGACACTAAAGACAACTGAATCACATCGTCTACTTCGTCACCTCTCTGGTTTTAGGATGCTGAGAGCCCGATGCTGTTTGTCCCTGGCAGCAAGCAGTGGCAGCACAGGAGGAGAGCAGGCAACAGCAGCACAGGCAAACAAGCCAGAAATAAAGCTGTGAGACTGAACATCAACAACAAAAAAGAAATGTAAAATACTCTCAAAAAAAAAAAAAAAGGCATTTGCAAAACCCCCACAGTGTCTTCCAAGGAGATTTCCTCTGAGTGTGCACCCAGGGTGTTTCTGCAGAAGATGTTTCAAGCAAGGTGGGACCCAGCCCTGCCAGATGCTTCCAGGATCAGCTCTGGTCCCAGCAGACCGTTAGGTCCAGGAGCTGTTTCCACCCTCACTACACAGCTCCCAGTCCTATGCAGCCAGCCATGAGGAGTAAAATGTCCCCATATCTGCTTCTAAAAGACGATGTAGACACAGCACTTGGGCTCACCCCCAAACCTGCCCCTCCCTGGGGCACTCCTGCAGCTAAAGCAGAGGAGCGAGAAGTTTCCTTTGTTCCCAGTTTTCAATGATGAACCAAAATCAAGAACAAACAAAAATTCTCTTGGGTTCTCTTTGAGGAAATTTCAAGCTATACATTCTAAAAGGGAAGCCTGTAGCATGGTTATTTCCATTCCTAGGCAGATGGTCTGGCCCAAAGGTCCTTGTTAGGAGGAACGAACGCAAGCTGGAAGGTCAGCCTGAGAATTTGGGAGGTTGTAGGACTCCCAGCACTCCCAGGTAGTGATTAGTGAGAGCAAAAGAGGAAAACCACAGGAGTTTGAGGAGCAGCAGTGGGGTTTTCAGTGGCGATGGGTGAGGATACTGGAGAGGAAAAGCTTGTGGGACGTGGTTATAACTTTTACAAAACCAGTGAAAATTGCTGGAAGGACAAGAAAAGGGAAAAGATGGTAAAGCTCACGAGCCTGAAAACTCAACCTGTTTATTTTGTCTTTTTTTAATCTCTAGGAAAGCGAGATGGCCACATAAGAATGAGTAGGAGCAGCAGTATTCAGAGGTTATCAGTTATGTGATGGTGATGACCACATCCAGCGGCCTCATATCCATCTGCTCAATACTGTGCAGCTCAAGAGTCTCCTAGAAGGCCATCAGGGTCACCTCACAACTCCCAGGCTTTGGAGACTGTGCCAATTTTGGCCTCAACAACACATAAGAGAGAAGTCTATGGTCAGCCAGAGACAGCTGGACTAGGCTTTGTCTTCTGCTAAGCTCTCAGATGGTAATGCTGAGCTTAGTTAATCGAGTGTTCGGCCCAGCGTTGGCTGCTTGTAGGGGAAGAGGGAAATGATTTCTATATATAGGTCGGTAAGTGCTCTGGGAATGAAAGATGCTTTATAGAAAGTCCTCCTCCTTACCATACAGCATCAGCTGTGCTTTTCAGGAGTGGTTTGGGGGTTGCTGGGTTGTGGTTTGTTTTTTTTCTTCGAATGAGTTTTCCAGACACCAGCTGATCTGGAGTTATCTAAATGAATTTCCACAGGCATAAAGCTTAATCTGCTCTCATTGTAGACTTCCATATATTTTTAATATGTCAAGCAGTGGAAATTTCTCAGAACGAGTCAAGGGAGCCATGAGGTTTTACTGAACTGGAAGATCAGAAATAGCTTATCCATCTAACAGACTTACCTATAACAGCACTGCATAAGGAGCTTTTGACATGGGATGTTTAAAAACAAAAGAGGAGGTGTAGAGCAGACAGTCACTTAGATGAGGCTCCATAACGGTGTCCATGCAAAATTTGGATTAGAGCAGGCAGAACATTTTCCATTTAATTGTTTCTAGTACTCCTCACTCCCTCCTCCCACCAGGGTTTAGCAGGGACTTGGACTAAATTACTAAATCTGTTTTGATGAGAACAAAATTTAAGTCCTGAAGGGAAGGCTTCATTTTTCCCAGAAATCAGGCCATGATTTATTCTTCCCATCCTGATTTTACATTGATGGTTGCTCATCTGCTTGCAACCCCACTTGTGTTAAGAGTTGTGCACAGCTCTTTGTAGAACAACTGCTCTTTCTGAACATCTTCCAGAAATCAGAGCTCAAGGGCAGGATGAAGCAATGCGCAGGGCACACAAGGATGAAGTGTCTCTTCTAGGCTCTCGTGTCCCATCCACCATGGGCCAGGCGTGTCAGACTCTATGTTAGGACCTGGAATTTCCCCAGATGCCATGCTCATGTTGAGGCCATCCCAATAACATCACTGAAGAAGAGCCTGTTTTAAGGCTGTACCTTACAAGGGGGAGGGACCATCTCCGATGTCCATTACCAAACAGTATGAAGATGCAGACCACTGCCTCATGAGATGCAAGTGAACAGGAACATCCTGTTGACTTTCTGCACACTACAGGCACCCAGTAGACTGGCTGTCCCCTCTTCCAGGATTTGGCCCTATCAGCAACTGGAAGTGTCGCTTTCCAAACAGGCAGGAGTCATGTTCGGAATGACTAAAAGCTCCCGTGGAAGACACAGCAGAGCTCATCCTCTCCCACTTTGAGCCACTGAAGTTTGAGCCCTTGAGTAAATCAGCAGATAAAAAGGGGCCCACTATGTACCTTTGCCTTTCTTGTACCACGTCTGGTTACCCACTTCCATGGGGACCTCTGCCCTTGCATCAGTGTGGTGCACAGCTGGCAGCAGCTCCTCAGTGGTAGGACAGGTCACCCTGTGTTCAGGAGATCTGATGAAGACTAGTGACCCATGACATTAATGGTGAGAGTCCTCTACAGCCTAATAAAGCGGGTTCTTTTTAAAACCTGGAAGTGAAAAAGAAACCTTTTCTTTCCTCAAAGTTTGTAGGATATAGGATTCTCCTTCTCTAGCCATTGTCATCTAAAGTGTAGCTGTCTCCACTTAAGGTTGGAGGTCCAATTTTATGTTTTATAATGTTATTTTTTAAAATAGTCAATGGAAAGAAGTGTCTTCAGAGCAAGACTCATCTCAAAGAAAAATCCCACCCTAAATCTTTTGGAACATCTTTTACCTAAACGAAATCTGAGCGAAATGTTCTAATTGGCCAAAAAACTCTTAAAGAGAGTAACGGAAAGAGACACTGTAATTGCATTAACCTCACCGCCTGAGGAAACGAGGCTAAGATAATTCACTACAGTGAACAGAAAGGTGGAGTTTCTCTTCCACTGCTCAGGCCAATTTCAACACATAGAAATCCCACCCATGCTCTTTCACTCGCACAAAAAACTCACAGTACGCATGCTGCATCTTCAGGAAGGAAAGCAGGTGGAAAAATTACATCACGGTTCAGTTTCTCCCACCGTTACCCTTTCATTTAAAGACATTTAATGCTAGAAAATGGAAGGAGCAGCCAGCATCTTGGTTACAGACAGCAAGGAGATGACAGCAGAAGAATTCCATCCAGACAACGTTCAGTTGCTTTGCTGTTTCTGCCACACCAAAGGCCGAGGAGGACCTCACCACCATTTTCCGGTACCTAAAGGATAACTACAAAGAAAATGGAGGTTCTCTCTCTTCAAAGAGCCATACAGAGAGGATGAGGGGCAACAAGTACAAGTTGCACGATGAGAAGTTTCATCTTGGTATAAGAAATAGGATTTTTTTACAGTAAGAAGAATCAATCACTGGAACAACCTTCCCAGGGATGTGGTGGACTCCTATTCACTGGCGGATTTCAAGACACAAATGGACAGGGTTTTAGATCATCTCATCTATGTTTTTTTTCCACAACACATTGTACCAGGTGAAATTTTTGAGGTCACTTCAACCTGGGCTGTTTTATGATAACAAGAGTTACTGTCCCTAAAACCATTAACCCATCTCTGCCAGGGCACCACTAATGCATGTTCCTCAGCACGACATCTCCATGGCTTGGAAATCCCTCCAGGGACGGTGACTCCACCCCTGCCCTGGGCAGCCTTGAGGCCATTTCCTCTTGTCCTATCACTTGTTCCTTAGGACAAGAGAGCAACTCTCACCTGGGTCCAACCTCCTGTCAGGAAGTTGTGGAGAGCCAGAAGGTTGCCCCTGAGACTCCTTTTCTCCAGGCTGAACAAACCCAGCTCCTTCAGCCGCTCCTCACCAGACTTGGGCTCTAGACTCTTCCCCAGCTCCCCTGCCCTTCTCTGGCCACTCTCCAGCTCCTCAAGGTCCTTCTGGGAATGTGGGGCCCAAAACTGACCCTAGGATTCAAGGGGCAGCCTCCCCAGCGCCCAATCCAGGGGGATAATCCCTGCCCTAGTCCTGCTGACCACATTATTCCTTTTTTCATTTTTGGACTCACAACCTAATGAATTCCTGTCTGCCCAAATTACTCCGGTCTCTCCCTGCTGTTCCTCTAAGCAGACAGGCTGGTGGGCATTTACCTCCAGAACTCACAAAAATACAAGCAAGCCTGCTAACAAATTACCCTTCCATCTTCCCTCCAGCCCAGCAATCAGAAGGGAAAAAGAAAAAAAAAGAAAAAAAAAAGTAGTTTTCTGCATCAACCACTTGAAAGCCTACAGATCACCTACAAGTATTTTTATTGAGGGAGTTTTGTTCTTGTTCCGAACTGTAAATACTTTATGTCTTCCAGGTGTTGGCTGCTCAGCTGTCGATAGAGTGGGAGTTTTAGCACCACACAGCTGCAACATGCAGGTGTGTGCAACTGGCAGTCAATGTGAAGCCAAACAGCTGTTGGACTGGGAGAAACTGGAAGTCATTTTCAGTCTTAATGAAGATGGTTTCTTATTAAACTTGAAGCCACAGCATGAAGGTCCTATGGGCCTGGAGCAAATTTGCATCTAAGAAGCAATTCCTTTGCAAACCAGTTTAGAGGCTTAAATAATGGAAGACAGAAGGGAAGAACTGACAGAGCAGAACTGGAGAGTCTTTCAACGGCCAACAGACAACAGCTTTCAGACACATGACTCAACATGAAGATGCTCCATAAAGGGTTTGGAGGTCTGTTAGGAGGTCTTCACAAAGCACCAGGTAGCACAAGATCAGCAGTTAAGAAATCAGAATGTGGAAGGAGAAGACTGTACCCACCTGTAGTTTTAAGAGGTGTTTAGAGGAGCAGAAGTATTCGCTTAGGTTGGAAGAGAGGCCGGACATTAAATCACGTAAAAGCACAGGATGATCAAAGAGCCCACCCGGATGGTTGATTCCAACTCTCAAACACTTCATAATCTCTCACTGATAGTTCAAACAGAGACTTAAGACCGAGCATATCTTTAGGATAAAAAAATTAAAAAATCGGCTTTTCCTGCTGGAAAGCAGCTCCATCAGGAAGCTGTTGTGGACAGCTCTGTTGGACAACAAATTCACCATGAGTCAGTAATGTGCACTGGTGGCCAAAAAGGCCAATGGTCTCCCGGAGTGTGTTTAGAAGAGTGTGGGAAGTAGGTCAAGGGACGTTCTCCTGCCACTCTACTCTGCATTAGACAGGCCATCTCTGGAGTATTGGGTCGAGTTTTGGCTTCCCAGTTCAAGAGAGACAGAGAGCACTGTTCCTAGCAAAACTGGAATAAAATCAGTGTATCAGGGAAAAGATTTAATCACCTTCCAATAAAAGTATTTTTTTTTGCTTTTGAAAGGGAAATTACTTCTAAGAAAAGTCCAATCTGTTCATTTTTGAAACATGTGAAAACAAAACCTTGGCCTTAATCTTTAAATTTCCTGAACTTTAGCACCTTTTTTGCGGTGCTCTTAATTAAAATTGGTTGAGTTTGCATATATATGTTGTGGCAATAAACCAAGCTTTAGGTCCCTTCTCTGTAGTCAAAAATGGGCTGTGGTAGAGAGGGAACATCTGCATCCCCCGGAGTCATCCTGGCTGCACATGATGACACCTTTAAAAACCAGTGAAATGGTTAGTTCCTAAAATTATCCCTTTAAAGTTGGGAAGGCTTGGACCATCTGAAGACAGAGGAGCTGTTATCACGTTCTTCTCCCTCCCTCTCTTACTCACTGTGATGATTTCCAACAGCTCCAGAATGGATGGAGAGCACTGTCCCACTCTGTGCCCCGCCTGATTGAGCACAACCATCTTGGGAACAGGTTTGGGGGCATGGATAGTCTCCAACAGATCACCAGAGGAATGCGTCCTACTTGGATGTGGCTTTGAGCAACCTGGTCTAGCGTAAGGTATCCCTGTCCACCGCAAGGGGTTTGGAACTAGATGATCTACCAGTGTGCCTAGGTGGCCAACAAGGCCACCAGCATCCTGGCTTATAGCCAGTGGGTTTTCCTCATCTGGTCACCACACAGGGCGATCTCTCTCAGCTGCTCTTTGGAAAGGCTCTATGTGCAGCACGGAGACCTCCCAGACCTCCCGAGGGGATTGACTCAGAAGCTACCATGTAACATTTGGACAGCTCCAGCATCTGCAACGCCTCGGCGTGGACCTTCGCAAGGAGATAAATCTACTGACTTTCCTCCTGCCTCGTCCAAATTCCAGGAATTCCTCTGTCTTCAATCAATTTCCCATTCACCCCTCTGTGAACCCAATGAATAACCTGAATTGTTCCCAAAAATACCAAGCATTAAAAAAAAAACAACAAAAAAAGTGAAAAGCAAGAGAGACTAGAAATTAATTTAAATGTTGAAGTTCTCAGTGTTAATGGGTAACAAGCAGCCTGGCCAGCTGGGTGGCTTTCATAGGCAGGTAAACCTATGAAAATGGTTTTTATCAAGTAGTTTAATTTCCTTGACAGATGTGAAAAAAAAAAAAAAGAAAGAAAGAAAAAACTAACTCCTTGATTTCTCACTCTGAGCCAGACCTGAAGGATGAGAAATCTCAAGCTTTCAATAAACGTTTTACATGGATAAAAACTCTATTTTTGTTTCTGCTGTGTAAAAACAAAAGAAAATGAGTTAACATTGTCGTTATTGGAGTCAAGCTTTGTTTCTCCTCTTTAATTCTTTTTCCTTTCCATGCTGAGAAGGGAACACGCCAGAGGTCAGGCACAGTTCAAAAATATATACAGTCCAGGCAGGATTTTACAATTCCTCTCAGCAGGAACGTTGGGCTCTTCCCTGACTCCCAGATCCACAAACGAAACAAATTTCTTCCGTAATAACCAACGCCTGCCTGTTCCAACACAGAAATGGCACCAGTACAAGGTAGAAATGAATCCAAAGAAGATGGTCTTGAAATATCTGCTACTGCTTGTTATTAGGTTTCCTGAAAAAACTACAGTCCTTCATTAAAATGTCTTATATCAAGGAACAGCAGCCCGCCAGCAGTTGTTTAACTGGAGTGCGATGAAATGCTCTAACCTGGCTCATTTTTCCCAAAAAGGAGATTAAACCAGATGAGTGGATTCCTGTAATGCTGAAAAATAAGTATGAGCAGAATAGCCTATGGTGGAACGGAGTAGCTCGTGTGATAGCCCTGGGGAGGAGCATGTGAGTAGGGACTAACAAGTCTCAGTGTCATCGTTCATCCCTCTCTGATATGAGACTTATTATTTCTATTCAGCCACCGAAAGTGCAACAGCATCATCTAGACCTCAATAATCTTTCCAGGACTAGAGGAGAGCCTAAGGTCACTTGGAGGAGAAGCATCTGGCCACAGGGGCGCTACCAGGAGAGCTGCTGGCAATGTGGTAATGGACGAAAAGGTATATCTCCTTTTCTATCTGGGGATGGAGGTGGATGGGAATGGGAAGAAATATCCCCTCCAGAATACTCATTTCTGATAGAAATGGTTCCACACTGGTCTCAACTATTTGAGGTTAGGACAAGACCCTTTGGCAACTTCTACACCTTCCTATGGTCATGGGAGCAGCCAGACAATGTTTGCTCTGGAGGCTGGAGACCAATCCCTCTCTCATTCCCCATTCGTAGGAGTGATGTGGGCATCATCTCCCTGTTACTCCCCTCTTTTCCTGTTTTCCATCCTTACTCCTCTCCCTGAACCTAGCAGAGCAGGTACCACTCTCATAGCCTGGAGGCTTCCCAGCCAAACAAGATGTAGCAGCAAAGGAGATGGACAAAGATGATAATCCAGCCAATTAGCAATCAAGGACTGAGCCATGGCCCACCTACGGACTCACCACTGTCCCGCATCCAGCCTTGGAACACTGTCCAGCTGATACCATATGCAGGCAGTCTGTTTAAGAGCTTGATTTTGGATAGAGCCTGCTGGAATCTGAACTGTTTTTACTACTTCTTCAGGCCAGTTTTTCTCAGTTTTGGCCAGGGACTCCGTATTCCAGACTCGTATCACACTCTAGTATAGTTTCATTTTATTCTCGGCAGCTGCTGGGAGCTTCTAGGAGGGATAAACTGGAACTAAGTCTTTTCTTGGAGAAGCCTCTTGCTTCTCGGGTGGGTATTGGTTGTGCAGCCAGCGTGATTTTTGTCAGGAACAAAGACATTTAAACCTCACACCAAGTTCTGTGTTGCTTCACTGTCGAACTGACCACCTGATGTGAAATAAGCAGAAACGGTGGTCTCCTGAAGGTAGAATCATAGAATTATTTCAGTTGGAAGAGATCTTTAAGCTCCTGGAGTCCTAGCATTGCCCCAGCACTGCCAGGGCACCACTAACCCATGTCCCTCAGCAACACATCTCCAAGGCTTGGAAATCTCCCCAGGGATGGGGACTCCACCCCTCTCCTGGGCAACCTGAGTCAGGCCTGGACAATCCTGGAGGGGAAGAAATTGTTCCTCGGCTCCAACCTAAACCTCCTCTGGCCCTATTTTAGGATGTTTCCTCTTGTCTTGGTGCTTGCTGATTGGGAGAAGGGCCTCACTCCCCACGGCTCCAATCTCTTGTCAGGGAGTTGTCAAGCATGAAAAGGTCTGGGAGATACCTCCTGCTTAGCAGCTGCAGAGAGAGTGAAAATAAATCCTAGTTCCAGTTGCATCTGCAAAGGGAATTTAGTGCTTGGAGGACAAACACCTATTTTCATTTTGGAAAATAGACCAGACTCACCCACAGACTCTGGCAAAGAGCTCCTTGGGAGTGGAAAAGGGGGTCAGGCTTTGGTTTCGTGTCTTTTTGGAAATATGGCACACATCACTCATTCCTTCCCTTAGCAACATTTGGTTTCATGCTGACTTGGGGGAAGAGCATGGACATTTCCAGGCCAGCCCCTATTTTCCTACAGCATCGCAGGTTCTCGTGGAGGTCGTCTGACCAAGAAGTGGCAAAGAGGCCAAGTCTCAGTAGGGGCTGCTGAGAATACAACTGGAGGTGGCAAAACTCGCAAACAAAAGGCAACTTGCTGACAACGTTCAGTTAAGGCGGGGAGGGAGGTTTGGCTTTTTTTCTTTTGATCATTGCTCCTGCTCCAAGGAACTCCTTGTTCTTTGGACTCCAGAAGCTTCTGCCATAATAAAAAAAAAAATTAGGCGCTGGCAAACAGAGGAACAGAAAAGTAGGTAGGGTCCTGAATGGCTGTTCCTTTATCTTCTCGAGAGAACTTTGCTTGTAGGATCCTTGAAGGACTTTCTAATGGTGGTTGTCTGAAGTCAAGACTGAGATGCCATTAGCAGCTTTCTGCTGTAGCCTGGTAGAATGGACACTTTCCCTTGATCTGCTCCCATGAACTTTTCCCAGAAAGACTGAGCTGAACAGGCAGTCTGGGAGCAGTAGAAACCTGGAGCCATCTCTCCTGGAGCACATCCTTGCATGAGATGTTCTTCAGTGGACTCAAACAAAGTTTGCTCTGCTTCATCTGTCCCTGGAAATAAGTTTTTCATGATCAGGTCACACACTTCCTTCTCCACATGCCTCTTGTTTCTCTATCATCTCTATCAGTACAAGGAGATGGTGCCATGAAGATGTTTAATCCTTGTGATCAATAGGATCTGTTGCTTTGCAGGTGAGCTTTCAGCCACATGTGCCTTGCGACTTCTGTCATAGACTTATGGAATGGTAGGGGTTGGAAGGGATCTCTGGAGATCACCGAGGACTTCTGATCAATGTCTTCAAGAAGGTATGGAGACCGATTCATGGTGCCCAAGGCTCATCCTTCCCTGCACCAAAAGATCTCTGAAAATGAGCCAATGTTGGTGTAGTAGATTCCAAGCCAAAGGCTTTAAATTGTTGCATGATAAAAAAATTCAAGCTGGTGCCTTGGCCAAGTACAGAATATGGGGAGGTTTACGATAAATATTTCATGATTTTCTAAATTCTCAGTTTATTATGGATGTGGCATGGAGCTATACTGGTATTTACCTTCCCCAGCTCCACCCTGGATCCAGTCTGAGATCTTGTGCATCCCAATTCTTTCTGTTAAAATCAGAGAATGTTTTGGGTTGGAAGGGACCTTTAAAGGTCATCTAGTCATCTTGAACTATGTTCCATTTCACTCCATTTGCTAGAGTGGATCTAATAAAAAAAATATTTTTTTTTAAATAGCATTTCAACTTTTTATTATCAGACCAAACTTTTTATTATTGTTCACAAATAAAGGAAGTTTTCTTTAAGTGCAGCATCCAAAGTTGGGTAATAATGTCCACTGAAAACCCCAAACTGGATATTCAGCTTTCTTGTACATAACCTCACTTCTTTACCTTTTTACTTGCTGAGAATTCCCAGGAAATCCAATAATTCAAATTTAAAAAAAAAAAATCCACAAAAGATGTTTGCTGACAAAGCCATTTATCTCTAAGCAAATGAAATCTGACCGGCCCGAGCTTTACGTGAAAGCAGCCTTTGACTCCATAATGAAGACTAAAAAGGGCTTTTGTTTAAAGAGCTGCTTTTTCAAAGTGCTCTAGAAGGCTCATGTATCAGCAGATTGGCCTGAAAATTGCTGCTCTGCCTTTGTAGCTGAGGTGGGTCCTCCTGGTGCAAACCTGAGTTGCTGTCTCTGGTGGAATTGGGACAGATCCTTCCCCAGCTGACGTGTTGGGTGATTCTGGCATCCAGTTTTTACCTATTTCTTCTTTGAAGCTGTAGACAAAACAAAACAGGTGGGACCTGGCCCAAAAAAAATGAGATCATTGTCTTCCTCCAAGCTGGGGAACAGCAGGGAGAGCCTTCCCTGCTCGTGGCAGAGTGAGAGCTTCCTTCTGATCCCTTCAGGCTGCTTCTGTGTCCAGGATCTGGGGCACAGCTATGGAGAGGTCCAAGCAGCCAAGGCTCATGTCTCATCTTCAAAGCTCTCTCAAAGCCTCACAGCCAGAGAAGCTGAAGCCTTGATTATATCTGGCATGACCACCTCTCCAGGCCCTCTGCTAGAACTGAATTTGTGCCCTAAGCTGCCAGACAAAGAAAAGAAGCAATGTAGGAAATCTGCTCGTCCCTTGCAATCAGAGCCTGGGGTGAAGTATCATTTCTAGGACTGGATTTCAACATGCCAGATCCTCATGGGCTAGGAGGAAACCTCTGACTGCGGGTGTCCAGGTGTTCAGCTAGACCAAGAGAAGCCCATTTGTCTCCTCAGGAGAACCTCCATGACAACTGAGCTAATCTCTGATCTTGTGACAGGAGGGAACCACAGAGTTCAGGATGCAAATCCATCCTGAGACCTTCTCAGGTCTCAGAAGATCTTTAAGAGGGAGGAGGTGGTAATAGGCAACAAGGCAGGTTACTGTTCAAACTGGTGGAGAATACTATAGGCCATAAGCTTCAACCTGAGATAAAAGCAAACAATTATGGACAGAAATATTGATCTTGCCCTCCTGCAAGGATTGAATCAACAGGATGGTGAGTCAAGATGGAGACGGGGACACTCCTTGGCACCAGGAAGGCCTGTTTACCAGCAAGGTGTCTGTCTGCTTCACAAGCATGGAATAGCTTTGGCAGGATCTCCACTCTTGACAGCTTTGAACAGAGGACAAAGAAAAGGCTGTTTTAAAAAAAATTAAGAAGGGAGAAAAAAAGTCCTTATTTTAAAAAAAGCAAGAAAAAATATTCTTCGCATTTAAAACTCTTTTTATTGCCCTCATTGCTTAAGATAGCGTTACCATAAATCGACTCGACCATAACATTATTTGGAAACCAAAAGGATTACCACATCTATTAGAATATTTAAACCATATGTCTGAGGTTCAGAGCTCCCAGTCCCACAGTTTGTGCACACACTGGCCAGGAGACTTCTGCTCCTGTTGGCAGGGAGTTGCAAGCTCTTCACAGAGGGGAGGGCCGTGTCCCCGTACTGACGTGGCAAATTGGGCAAGTCTTTGTTCTTTTATGGCAGCGTTTAGCAAGGAACCACAATACCATTTATCAATAATAGCAAAGCCACACATCTGCACCATCCCACTGCCAGCAGGAGCGGGAAGCCTCCTGTAGCCCACAAGGTGAGTGACTCCAAATTAACAGAATTACAGAATTGGTTAGAAGAGATCTTGAACATCCTCAAGTCCAACCATTAACCCAGCACTGTCAGGGCACCAATAACCCATGTCCCTCAGCACCACACCTCCCCTCCAGGGACAGGGATTCCACCCCCGTCCTGGGCAGCCTGGGTCAGGCCTGGACAACCCTGGAGGGGAAGAAATTGTTCCTTAGCTCCAACCTAAACCTCCCTTGCAGCAACTTGAGATCAGTTCCTCTTGTCCCATTATTTCTTCTGTGGAAGCAGAGACCAGGAGAGACAGGAATCTGTGGGATTAGGGCCAGAGGAGCCCCAGCAATACTGGAAGGGCTGGAACCCTCTGCTGGGAGGCCAGGCTGGGAGAGTTGGGCTTGTTCAGCCTGGAAAAGAGAAGGCTCTGGGGACACTTTCTGGGGGCCTTTCAGGGCTTCAAGGTGCCTGTCAGAAAGATGGGGACAGACTTTTGATCAGGGCCTGTTGGAACAGGACAAGGAGGGATGGGTTTAAACTAAAAGAGGGAGATTTAGACTGGAGAGAAGGGAGATGTCCCAACTCTGGCAGCATTCAAAGCCAGGTTAGACAGGGCTTTGAGCAACATGGTCTAGTCGGAGGTGTCCCTTCCCATAGCAAGAAGGGATTGGAACTAGATGATCTTTGGAAGTCCCTCCCAACCCACACCATCATCACTGTGGCCTACTCTGGCCCCGCTCCAACAGGTCCCTGCCTTCCTGAGCTGGACACAGCACTGCAGTGGGAGGGTCTCACCAGAGCATAGTAGAGCAGCAGAATCACCTCCTTGAGCAGATGGTTTCTGCTCTCCTTGGTTGACCAAGCTACAAATCTTTCATTCACTGCTGCTTAATGCCAATGTCCCACAAGGAGAATGCTCCAAATCAGGGCCACCACAGCGTGCAGGGCTTTCCCAGGTGTGGTAGCTCTGAGTCACTATCTACCAATGTGTTTCCCAAGGTCTGGAGATGTAGAACATGGCGTATTCTTTCTTTTTTAGATCTGTCTAGTTTCAGGTACTTGGAGGCAAAACAGTCTCATCTACAAAGTGAAAGTATCTGGAGCTCTGTGCAATGGGACCCAAAGAAGGAGCCCCTGGAGAACCCGTGAGGCAACAAAGGGCTCTACATTCTGCAGGGTGATGTCCAAACCACCTGTTCAGCACCCACAGGATGTCCTCTGCCCTGATACAGGATCTCTGAGGCATGACCACACATCCCGATCTCAGTCAGGGATGAGAAATTGTACATCAGACTCCTCTTGGCTCCATTTGTCACCCTGAGAGGATTTTTTCCAGGATTAACTGGAGGAGGGAGTCTTCTCTCCAATCAGTCTCTGAGCCTTTTTCCAGCATTCCCTCCAGCCTGGCAAGCAAAGTAAGAGTGTCCTACTGGGGCGGAAATTGTCTTATGAGGAGGAAACTAGAGAGGAGATGCTTGAACAAGCTGAGGAGGAGTGATCTTCCAGCCAGGGTATAAGCTAGGGGTACGGATAACATCATATCAGGAGCTTCCTCATCTTCAGGAGTTTGGTGCCAGGCTGCTCTGTCCAGATCTTGTCTGGATGTGACTTGGGGAGCTTTGCCTGTCCCAGTTAACACAGGCTGGAAAGAGCCAGACGGGTGAGCCCAGAGCTGCAGCACCACAGAGGGTTTAGCCTCCAGCTCCAGTCTGAGCCTGATTTCTGCCTCATCTGCAATGGAAGGGCTCCCTCTGGTGCAACTAGGAATCCTCTCTGCATCCTCTTTTTTTTTTTCCTCCTTTTTTGACTTTCTTTCTCCTCCAGGAAAGGCATATTTGTTGCCACATACATATCTGTTACAGAGGGGAGGACAGCACCCACCCTGACCTCTTCTTTAGCCAAGTAAACTCAATTCCTTGTCTCCCACCCAGCTTTGAAACATCCAACCCCAAAAGAGGCAAAATACAAGGAAACCTTCCCCAGTAGAGCAAGGAGGTTATCAGAAAGATGGGGACAGACTTTTTTAGCAGGGCCTGTTGGGACAGGACAAGAGGTCATGGTTTCAAACTCAAAGAGGGAGATTTATACTGGAGAAAAGGAAGAAATTGTTGACACTGAGGGTGGTGAGACCCTAGCCCAGGTTGTCCCACGAGGTGGTGGCTGCCCCATACCTGGAACCATTCCAAGGGAGGTTGGCTGGGGATGTGAGCAACCCACTCTAGTTGCAGATGTCCCTGCTCCCTGCAGGGGGGTTGGACCAGATGTCCTTGAAAGGTCCCTTCCCACCCAAACCAGTCTGGGATTCTAGGATTCTATTTTCAGGCAGGCAGGACAAGAGAAGGTTCTGAACTCAGTCTGCCTGTACTTGGAAAAACGTTGTCAATATGGCCAAAAGATGCCATAGAGCTAGAAAGAGCCAGGACCAGGCTCTCTTCCCCACTAGCTCTGCCCTGATACATGTCACCACCTTCCTTATTTGAACAGAAATGAAATGCCAAGCCCGGTATCAGCTCTCAAGCTCTTCAGCCATCTGACTACTCAGTGCAACCAGAACAGATCCCTACCTGTAGTCAAAAACTTGCCTTTAAGTTTAAGATGGGTATCTGGAGGGTGCGGGTGGTTCCTCTCTGCTCACAGGCCCTCCCTTCCTTAGGAGTCTTTCACAGAATCCTAGCATGGTGAGGGTGGGAAGGGCCCTCTGGCGATCATCCCCCTGCTCCAGCAGGGGCACCCAGAGCCAGGGGCCCAGCAGCACAGTGTCCATGCAGGTTTGGAATCTCTCCAGAGAAGAAGACTTCACAACCTCTCTGGGCAACCTCGGCCAGGCTCCAAAACCCTCACACCAAAGAAGTTTCTCTTCCTGGAAGTTCAGAGGGAACCTCCTGGGTTCCAGTTGGTGCCTGGTGTCCCTTGTCCTGGCGGTGGGCACCACCGAGCAGAGTCTGGCCCCATCCTCTTGCCCCCTGGGGGCCCTTGAGCTCTTGCTCAGCATTGATCAGATCCCCTCTCAGGCTGCTCTTCTCCAGCTGAACAGCCCCAGGGCTCTCAGCCTTTCCTGGGCACAGAGATGCTCCAGGCCCCTCAGCAGCTTCCCAGCCTCCACTGGACTCTCTCCAGTAGCTTCTGGTCTCTCTTGAACTGGGAAGCCCAGAATTGGACCAAATATTCCAGAGGTGGCCTCCCTGGGGCACAGCAGAGGGTGTTTTCTCAAAGGCCATGGCTGCTGTAGCTAGAGGTGGCTGAATAAGCAGCGCTGGGCAAAACACACCCTGGTGAAATGGTGAGACAAGGGGCCTGCAAGGCGCCTGGGATCAAAGGTGTGCTGCAATATAGCAGCTGCTGTTAACGATGTCTTACAGATGTGGAGGGACACAGCTCCATCCAGGCCTAATTCGTCTTCTGCTCACAAAACTGATCTGGCAAGGGAGGATTTGAAAGTTCCCACATGATTATTTTTTTTGTTTGTTTCATCTTTTCCTCTTTTTTTTTTTTTTTTTAATTGAGTTTCTTCTGATTACAAAACCAAATGTAAAACCCTGTAAGCATGGATAGCCCTGGGAGAATGGAGCACTCAGAAAGTTCTTGACAAAATTATGATTCCTGCTTCACTTGTGCAGTCGGAAAATGTGCTGGATGAGAACAAGTTGTATGTATTAATTATGGCCATAGATGGCACCATGATTTAAAAAGACAGGAATTGAGTAATTGCCGTTAATGTCCTTGGAATGGGGCAAACAGTTCTGAGGTGGACTCCAGAGTAATCATGAGAGGAAGAAATCTTATAGAACATTAAATAATATCATATAAGTATTTAATGGATTTTTCACAATTATGTATACTTTTTTCAACCTGATTTTTGAAGGAGGTCAATCTTTGGCTGTAGCTCAGGCTACTTTTGCATTTGCAGACTAGTTGGCTGAGTAGACAGAGTGGTGAAAATACTGATTTGACCATAGAATGAGGTAGCAGCTGAATTCACCTAAGGGAGCAATGTTGCAAGGGCCGTGTTATGATGAAGCTTGGCCTGGGAAGGACCTGGAAGGGTGAACCAACCAGGGCTGGTGCCAGACTGAGGACATGGATGCTTGGAAGACACACATCTTTGCCTAAGAGAGCAATAACTGGGCAGAACCAGAGGACTGAGGATATTTGTAGTTTAACCCTCCACACTCTGGCCAGCCAGTCTCTGCACAGGGATGAACTTTGTGGGCTCTTTTTTGGTAGAAGGACAAGCAAATATCTCAGGTCTGAGCTGTCAGCTTGTCCTCCCCCCATCCCCGGTGCCCATACTACACCCTAGCTCCACACCTCCATGTCTTCTCCTGGTCTGCACTCACTAATTCCTTTGTTTTTAACCTTGGCAGGAAGCGCAGCGCTTGGCTGGGCCATGGTGCATGAGCCTCCTCCCGGCTTGAATTAATCTCTCCAAAGCTACATGTGAAGGGGGCTGTGCTGGGAGACCTGAATGGGCACTTGCTGTTCACTGGCCAAGCGGAGAACTCCAGTTTGGCAGAGCTGCCAACTCCATAACCAAATCCAGTGGAAAACAGGAGCGGTGAAAGACCCACAGCTCCCTCCAGCCTCTGAAACTCCTTTCTTGGCAGTATCCAGCCATCTCGGCATCCTTCCTGGGGAAATGGACTCCATATTCCAGCCACTCATCTCTAGACTAACAGGGGTATTTTGATTTTTTTTCCAACACACCTGGGCCTCTTCTGTCTTACGCACCCCTTTCCTCCTACCCCTTCCCTATCAGACTTTTCACTTTCTGGAAAGCCCAATTTACTGCAGGGAATGCAAACAGAAGCTCACCAGAGCAGCGGGTGATGTGTTACACAGGGGCTTTGAAGTTCCTTTTATTCCCTTTAATCATGGATAACCACCCCCAAAGATGTCATTAAATGTCAGAATTTAGTATGGGACAAGCACTGAAATAAGATCTAAAATACGGAAAATATGGGTGTGTACGAGAAAAGAAAAAAGTAAAGGGAGAGAAAGAGAAGGAGAGAGAGAAAATGAGAAAAGAAAGGATAAAAAAAAGAGAAAAATAAAGAAAAATAATGTAAAGAAGAAGAAAGAGAGAGATAAAAAGATGGAGGGAGAAAGAGAGAGAGAGAAAGAGAGAAAGACAGAAAGAGAGGAAGAGAGGAAGAGAGGAAGAGAGGAAGAGAGGAAGAGAGGAAGTGAGGAAGTGAGGAAGGGGAAGGGGAAGATAAAAACCTGAGGTGAGGGGAAAGGGAGGAAGAGAGAAAGAAAGAGAAAGAAAGAAAAAGGGAAAGGGAAAAGGAAAAAGGAAGAAAATAAAAATAAGAAGTGAAGGAGAAGGAGAAGAAAAATATAAAAGAGTAGAAGTTCTGATTTATTAACAAGAAAATGTTGAACAGGAGAGACTGTCCATGCAATTATTGTACATTCGAGGGCAATAAAATCACCCTGTGGGACCTCAAGTGGAGTTAGGTTCAGATGAAAAGGCTCCGAGCAGTTCTGAGAAGCTCCTGGTGGAGATGCAAGAGACATGTGGCACCTGCCTCACCGGTAGGCTTCTTTCCTTCTTACAGAGATGAGTGGAGAAGAGTTTGTGTGGACGCACTCCACCATCCCGGGAGCTGGATGAAGCTACCTTTAAGTGCCATGTCCACCAAGGCAGGACATTGCAATCACCAGCCCCTCCAGCACAGCAAGCGGAGAAGCAGGAGGAGGCTTCTTGCAGGAGAGCCCAGTGGCAAGACCAAAACAAAAATAAATAAACAACAAAAGACAATCCAGATTTGCTGAAGCCCACTTCATCTCTCCTCCTGAAAGGCTGCTATGAGTCACGTTTTGTGAGGGCACGGAAAAAGTGAAAAGATTTAACCGAAACCACTCAGGAAGTCAGTAGCAGAGAGCGAAATTGCTGTTTGGATTCGTGTGTTCCACATGTGTTCCTTCCACTGGCTCCCAAAGGTTTCTCCTACTCTTCTCTGCAAGGATCCAACTTTCATTTTGTGACGTGAACAGCAAGAGGTGCCACCTGACCCCAAAGTCCAAACCCCTGCACACTGAAGTGGGGATTTTGCACACCCAAGGGAATTATCTTGGCAGTTCTCAGATCTGGTTTCAGGTCTTAAAACAAGATCAAACCAGGGTAAAATCACACCCAGGTCCTCAGACAGGCTGGTCTCTGTGTCCAGACGGCGACACATCACTTAGTGATGTGCACTGACAGGCAGTCATCTAGAGGCCACCAAACAAACAGGCTCTATCTGAACCAGATCCTCTGTCCTCAAGATTTGCCTGAGCCAAATGTCCAAGCCACCAAACAAACAGGTTCTATCTAAACCAGATCGTGTGTCCTAGACATTTTTTGAGCCAAATATGCAGAACTGACATCAGCTTTATGAAAAAAAAAACAATTAAAAAGCCAGTAATAAATATTCCCAAGTCTCAAACTTTGGCTCCTGAACTTTGCAGCAGTTTAGGAGTTAAGCCCAGTCCACCAGGGCCAGCAGGACCTTGAAGTATTTCTCCCCGTGCTGTGCACCTGGAGTCATCTCCCATCACAAGTTTTCCAGCTGACAGACCACCGGATTAACCTCTTTTAAGGCAGCCGATAGCCCCTCAGAGACCTTGTGCTCTGGCACAGCCTATCTGCCAGGAAAGCTTCCAGTTGGACCAAGCACAGGATACAACCATGGTCCGCAGAGCGTTACGTTCTAATAGTTAATTGCTCTCGCCACTGGAAAAATGAAAAGCGCTTTTATTTCCACACCAAATTTGCGGTGGGCACTTGTGACCAGATCCATCCTGCGTAGCATGTTTCTTTTTTATTTATCTGCTTCACACTTGCTGCAAGAAACTTCATCTGGGTTGGGGCCCCTGCTGTGGTAGGCAGGCTATAAATCCACCCTTTCAAGTTGCTTAAAGCAATGGCCAACCCACCACCCACCAGCCTGGATGGAAACTCCACGACTTGCTCCCTCACACCTGTGAAATTCCGCTGGCTTCGGAGCGGCCATCCTGCTTTCGAACCGTCACAGAGACATCGGCTTCAAACTGGGAGAGGGGGGACATCTAAATCTTCAGCGTTTATGTACAATACCACTGGCTTTCCCAGCTGTGGCAAGAGGTGGGTTTAGCTTTTCCCTCACCTGGGAAAGCAAAGGGAAAGAGAAAAAATGAAAAGCCGGTGAACAAAGGTGTCGTTCCTCCACACTTATCAGTTTTGCTCCATATATTTCATTTATGGCTTTTTTTATTGACCTGAGGAAGCCCTGGAAACCTTGTTTTCCTTTCTGCCGTGGTAACACCAACTCGAGGAGACGTGGGACTGACCACAGGCACATCTGAGCATAATTCATTCAAAATTCCAGTAAATGTTTTTCTAGTATGAAACCAATAGTAAGTAAGCAAACCCATCTCCCCCTAGGGAGCAACTAACCTCACTGTTACCCGAGAACATTCTGCTGAACTCCACCAGCTACTCTGCCTCTCAAGTGGCACCTCTGGGCTTTGCTAGGTTCACGTTATTGTTGATGTTGGAGGGTTTGGATTTTTTTTCAGCTGCCTCCCTTCTAGAAGCCAGGGATGGTCCCTCCAGCATGGGGACACGCTGGCTGCTGCTGGTGGAGATCGGGGGTGTTTTGAGGAACAGCCGCCCAACTTAGAGCCGGTGACTCCATCGGGCTTGTGGTGGCCACATCTCTGCATGTGCTGGGTTTCCACCAGTGGGAAACGACCTCCCTGTCACAACCTACAGCCACAACCTTGTGGCTGAGGTCATGTAATTTTGGAGAAAGGGGAGTCAGCAGAGCTGGATGGAAGAAGAAAAAGGCCAGAAAAGACCAGACCAGAAATAAGGAAGGATGAGATAGGAGAAGATAGTAAGGTGACATCAAGCAAGGAGAGATGCCCTCCTAGAGACTCAAGATCCAACCCCATGTGATCTCCAGCCAATCTTTTTCTTTTCCCCTTGGGATTTTGATGGCTTCTCCTAATTACAACAGTAAATTCCTTATAGGAATTGTCTGTGAGAGGATAATGGTGTCAGGCATCTGCACTTTTCTAAGTAGGAGATTTTGGGGGGCTTTCTGTTTAACCAAACACCTAATGAGAGTCATCAAGGGAATAACGCAGACATCCCCAGTCCGGCTTTGCACCGTGTTGGTTTATGCTCTACATGTCACTGGCAAGTGGATTCGGCCCCTGCTTCTTTTCTCTGAAGAATTACACCTCATGAGGAAGAAACCTTATTACTGAAATCTTATTTTTTCAGGACTTTTCAAAACAAAACACTCCCACCTTTTCTACTCCAAAACCCCGGGTTCTGATATTTTAAATTTCAGTAAAAAGGCTTTGGATAAAAATTCACCTAAAAACATTGTGACAGGTTCAGTTCGAAGCCAGAGAAGTGGGAGGTACTTTCAAATTTGGAAAATGTTGACAGAGGTGATTTTGCATCCCTGGAGCTGCCCATAGTGTGGACTCAGCAGCTGCCTTGTGCAGCTGCCCAGAGACAATGGTGTAGGGTCCATTTTTTGCTGCCGGACCCCATACGAGAGGACTCACATCCTTCCTGAAAACTGACTCATCTCGCTCAGAGAACAACGAGTTTAAGAGCCTCTGGAGGAAGCTACTTCTGAGCTAATTCTCTGTGATAACGAGGTGACCCTTATTACTAAATCATTTCAAAAGGCTTTGTGCTAATTGCCTCTTATGGATGCGTTGGCAAAGTAGAAAAAAACAGATGTTTTTTTGTCTGGATCAAGAGGGAAAACGGAAAACGGGGGAAGAAACTACTAATCAACGATATTTTGTCAAAGGCTTGGAAGCTCTATGGTAGGCTGTCTCCAGAGCCTGTGGCTCTTGTTCAAGAGTTGTTTCTTGCCCTGAGTGGATTCTTATTTCAGTTAAACAGAAAAGAGCAATTTCCAGAAAGTTTCAACAAGCACCTGTGAGTTCCTGAGAGCCTTTTGACCATGTTGTCAGTGTTTTATTTTTAACCTAATGAATAAGGGCAACTCATTGAGAACTCCCTCTATGTCTCGCTCCAACTGCTTGCCCCTCTGAGGGGTGCCCAGCGATGGGTCCTGCCTTGCAGGGCAGAAGAGATGCTGAGGGTACCTCCCCAAGTCCTTTTCTCTGATGATAAACTGCCCAACAGGCCAAGAGTCTCCATCTCTCAGATGGAGAGGAATAGACAGGTCCTGCTCAAGGGTCTGCACCCAGCTCCAGCTCTGTGCCTGGTTTCCTTGACTGTCGGCAAGGTCCTGGTGGCTTCTTGTTGTCCTTCCACAGGATTGCACTCATGGCTCTTACAAAAAAACACATGGAAGTCAGAGCAGGATCATTCTCCCCTGTTCCCCCTGACCTACACAAGCCTTGACTGCCAGGCCACCAGGCAAGTGAAGACAGCAGACACAGGAACTCCTGGCTCTGCTGCTCTCCTTTTGGTGGAACAAACTGCCAGAGCAAGAGGTTTCTACAGCCCTCCATGGGTCTGTCCTCTGTGTCTGTCCATGAGCAGCTGAACGAGGCTCCTGGTGTCACCTCCAGAGCCTCAGGGCATTGCACCTAGACGGGCGAAGGTGCCATACCTGACAGCTCCATCTCAGTGTTGTCTCAGCTGGCCCAAACCATCCAGAAAAGCAATAGACAATCTGTTTCAGCAACTGGGCTCCACATGGAGACATTCAGATTTAGGTGTGTTCACAGGTGCTAGTGTCCAAAATACTGCAGGCCAACAGGTGAGTCCAGTCAGTAAAGCCTGGAGAGTAAATCAGCTCACCGGAGAGAGGTGGAGTCCACTCATCGCACAGCCCATGTTTTATTTAGCACATTGGCATCTCTTACCTTTTGCTTTTCCTTCCTCTAATTAATCCTTCCAGACTATGGAGCTTTTCAAGCCCTAAAGCAAGGAGAGAGGCATGTGCAGGATACGTCCTTCATGCTGAGAACAATTCTCCTTGGGGTGTCCCATGGATGACCTTGAAGAAGGAGAGCATGTTTGAAGGCAACAGCTCTTCAGCAGTGTTATGGCAAAGAGCTGCAGCTTACCTTCTTTCAGTCTTCAGAATCTTGGTTGGAAGAGATTTCAATCATTGAATCCAACCACTAACCCATCACTGTCAGAGCACCACTAACCCACGTCCCTCAGAACCACATCTCCACAGCTTTGAAACCCCTCCAGAGATGGGGACTCCACCACTTCTAGATGCAGTGGCCACTGTTGTGCATCACCATGCAGGAAACCTCAGCTCTTCTCTAGGCTGGAGTTGATTTTCCTTTCCCTTTATAATCTTTTTATTTTTCCTGTGTAGGGAGATGAGAGCTGAGGTGGGTTGGGGAAGGAGAGGAAGAGGGCAGCATGCTGACTTTTGTTATCCAAGAAAAAGTATGTAAAAGGGGTTATTAACCAAGTTATAAATATAGAAATGAAAGCAAAAGTGTCACCTCACAGAACAATGGGGGCATTTATGGGATAAAGTTACCACAAATTAAGAGCTGGCACAAGCTGACTTGGGCTCATAATTTATAGCATAGCCTAAATCCTGGCTCGTGAACAAGTGGGATAGAGTTGAGTTCATGGTGAAAGTTTCTATTTTCGTACCACAGGCAGGGTGAGCCCAGAGAGCGGCGGAAGAAATGACTTGATGGCCCTGGGGGAGCCTCAGCCAACTTTGCAATAGTTGTTAGTACTACCCAAGAAATTTTTCTCATCAAGTGGGAAGCCTCAAGTCGGATTAAGTTTGGATGACCTTCCTGACCAGCTGGTAGACCTGGGATTTGAGGAATGGGGAGTGCTTCCATGTGTTCACCTGGGTTTTAACCCAAGGAAGTGCTCTTGGGAGCAATGAACATCTTACCTGTGCTGCAGATAGAAACAGGGCTGCAGTCTCAGCTCAACAGAATGTTTCATGGATGCACAGCAAGAGACAAGACATTTTTGTTTCCAGTGGAAGTTCACTCAGGCCAAATTCTACCAGTGCAGGTGGCGAAGGGGGTGGAATTGTTTAACAAACACTAGACCAGAGAAATGAGATGAACAAAAATCCTCCTCCATTTGCTCCAACTGCCAATGCTGAAGTGGTGCACAGGCTAAAGGAGGTGGCATGCTGTCATGGATGAGGCCCTGCTCTGCTTGGTGCCATATAAAAGCTCTGCCCTGGGGACAGATGAGTCTGAAATAAGAGGTTTTAGCAAAGCCCAGGGTGAAATGAGGACAGGGCATTAACCAGGAAGAAAAGTGGTGGCCCAGAAACCCATGGACTTCCACCTGAAACATAAGGGGTTGCTGAGGGATTTCAGGGAAGAAATGAGAGGAATTTTTGGAGATCCACCCCTGGGAAAGGTTCTCACGCTCTCACCTATGTTATCCATCGGGAGCATTTCCAGATCCATCACTGATTTGGCCTTTGGTTTAGAGAAGGGCAACCAAGTCCTAAGTCTGCAATCTCTGGTAGCAGAGGTGGGCCATCATGTCTTCCAAGAGTAATGGGATTTCAGCCCATTTTAAGCATAACGGGATTTTTTGTAGGAATAAAATAACCCCAGTAGTAGGAACATCAGCACCTCTGTGTGTTCTCTCCTCATCCTGGGTACCACCTTTGCTTCAGTTTCTCCTGCCTGTGACAAGAGAAGTGGGAGCAAAGTTCTTTGAGTCTTCTCAGTCAGCTCAGGTCACAGGTGCACACAGGTCTCCATCACGGTTCACAGTTATTGCCTTTACCATCCAGAATAAATTTGAGCAAATACTTTTATATTATATAAACCATAAAGCACTAATCAGAGTAATTTTGTGGCTTTGCTTTTATTTTTTATAATGAGAGGGTAAAATTTTAACACAGATTTGTGGCAGCCAGATGTGTATGTGCAGTGATTTTATTTAGCTTAAAATCAAGATTGATTTAAGCATGGCTACTTGCCAGGGGTATTAAAAGAAAATATTAAAATCAAGCTCAGCTACCAGGCTCTAAAAATGGCATTTACCGATAAATTCCAAATTTAATACCAGCTTCCTATGGGCTATTTGTAGGATGGTGTCTACCTCAGGACAAAGCACATAGGGTTATCCCGGTGAATAAGTGAGAGGTTGGCGAGGTGATGTCTCCCAGTGTAACCTTCTCACACACTGAGCTCAAATAGTGATTTCAAAGGTGGGTCTGGTTTGAGGCTCTTGAGGATGTCTGACTCAATGCTATCTGTTCTCAACAACAGAAGCCAGGGTAGATTAGCAGCAAGTATTGTGGTAGAGAAGGAGGAGGAGAAGCAGCAATTTGTGTCTGCAACCTGACCTCACCAAGCAATTACGGTTTGTCAAACTTCATGGATGTCCACTGTAGAGATAACGAGGCTGGAAGTTTCTGTGGAAGCTGGGTTTCTTAGAGAAACACTCCATCATTTTAATCCCTTAATATGGCTTCAGGTTACTGCTTGTACAGGCTTGAAGGGAGGATCTCTTGGACAGAACGTCCAGGAATTGCTGGTCAGAGTCCAGGAGTAGGAAAGAAGAGATGTTATCTTCTGAAGTCTCTCCCTTACTTGCTCTGCTAGCAAGGTAAGATTAGAGCTATAACCATTCGGACCAAATATTCATCTAGCCCAATATCCTTTTTCCTGCAGAGGCCAGAACAGATGGAAGCACAGAGAATCTAAGAAGGTGACAGACATTGAACGGGTCTGATTACGTCCTCCAAGCACCCAGCCCTCAGCAGGTGAGGGATTTATGAAGCAAGTGCTTCCATTTAGAACATTGTCTAGTTGCCATCTCCATCAACATACAGAAAATGGGCAAGATGACTGTTGGAAGCAGGATGAAACTCAAAGCAAACCAAGGAAGCAACCCTTCATACGTGGCAGAGTAAACACATACGGAAACCACAAGTTTACGTGACTTCTGGGGATGACAGGATGACGGGGGGGAGGGGAATAAAAATCTGTTAAATACAAAGACAAAATCTCTCTTGCGGGGATTTACAAATCATTGGAGTCAATGAGACTATTCTGCAGTTATATACTTTTGTGCTTGCCCTGATGCCACCCTGGTACGGGTTGGTCTAACACAGTTGCCCTTTGTCCTTAGTTCCATGACAATAGGAAATGCCATCGAGCTTGGCAAAGCCACGTCCTCCCAACATGTCTCATTCCCCATGTGTCATCATCTCAGAGCTGTAACACTTCCTTGCCTAGGAACGGTGATTTATTGGAGAATCAAAAGAAGTACAATGACTCAAGTCTTGAGAAATGCACCTTGCACGGCCAGGAAATCACAAAAAAAATATCAAACCTTAAACACTCAACCCCTTTAATTTAGTCAAGATGACTGGTAACTTTTCACCTATTTTCAACTGGCAAAAATCATCCAGATGAGCTGTCTGGCCTCTATCTATGGTCAGAGGGAGAGCTCAGCAGCTTCAGAGGGCCAAAGCTTAAACCTCATCTGCAGCTTTTGCTCCTGCAGCTTCCAAGAGAGAGGAATCAAGTCTTATGTTGAGGTGGCTCAGAGCCTAGTGGAGCTTAGTGCTCTGCTCCAGAGGTTTCCTATGCCCTGTAATCCCTTCTGCAATGGATCCCACTCTTTGGTAAATTATTTCAGGGCAGAAAGCTAGAAGCTGCACTTTGGTTTTGCAAACTGTACAAAGGTTTTTCAAGCAGACTTCAGTTCCACAATCTGAAAAGAAGAGGGGAAATTTTTGTTTCAAGTCAAAAGCAAATGCTGTGCTGCATTGCACACATACACACACATCTTTTCACTTTGTTTTGTTTGGTTTTGTTTTTCAAGCTCAAAAAAACTGGAAGAAAAAAAAAAAAGAGATTATTTGTTCTCCCCACCAGAAAATCAAATTTCCCAATCTACTCCAGCCCAAATTTTTTCAGGTCATTTGCTGAAAAGAAAGACTCATTATTCGCCTATCTCTGGGTGCTATAAACCAACTCCCACCACTGCTCAGAAGAATAGGAATATTCTCAGATTGCTTCAAAATCGGGCATTTGTACAAACGCTTTCACATGGTGTCCCAGGGCTGCTTCCTTTGCAATGCTCCTCCAGGCAGGCTGATTTTTTTTTTTTCCTTCTTTTGCTTAATTTTCAGGCAAAACCCTCCAAGCCAAACCAGGTTCCCCTGTTCCTAGGAGCATGCAGGCTCATTTTAATCCCACAAGCAGAAAAGGAGAAGTCCTGAGCACAGAGATCTGACTAGGGAGCACTGTAAGCTCCTCTTTTTGCTCTTTAATCCACTGGGAAAGCAAACAAACCCACCTGCAACGGGGTGGAGTGGGATGGGGTAGTAGGAAACTGCTGGGAGGGTGGAACATGGGATAGGAGGAGATGCAGGGGAAGGAACTGAGAGTTACAAAGACATGAAAGGTGGGGATAAAGGAAGGGGAGAGCAGCCCAGCAAATGGCAATTGAGTATTTGAAAAAAAAAGAATATAAATTAGAGGTCTGGCTGCTCTGCAATGTCAGATTTGGACCTTTATCTCTATTCAAAGCTTCCATTCAGGCCAGGGCTGCTGTTCTGGCTGGTCTGAACCTCCAGGGCTGTGAAGTTGGATAAAGATGGGGACAATCTTTTAGCAGGGCCGCTTGGGACAAGACAAGGGTTGATGGTTTGAAACTGAAAGACGGAGATTTAGACTGGAGAGAGAAAGAAATTGTTGACACTGAGGGTGGTGACAACCTGGCCCAGGTTGCCCCAAGAGGTGGTCGCTGCCCCATACCTGGAACCATTGCAGGGGAGGTTGGCCAGGGCTCTGAACAACCTGCTCTAGTTGCAGATGTCCCTGCTCCCTGCAGGGGGGTTGGACCAGATGTCCTTGAAAGGTCCCTTCCCACCCAAACCAGTCTGGGATTCTTTGATTCTATGAAACTCCTCGCTCAAATTCCCTGGCTGGTCCACCAGAACTAGAACACCAAAGAGGCAGAGGAAAAGGTGAAAACATTACAGACATTTTCTCAGTTGAAAAAAAACAAGGTACAAAGAGCATGAGTGGCAAAACTTTGGCATAATTTCAGCAGTTTAAATAGTGGGCATTTCTGTTCATCGGCTTTCAAGGGAACCCACCGAGCTCCCAGTCCCTCCCAACAGCCTAGTTCATGGACTTGGCAGTGCTGGGTTAACAGTTGGACTCAATGATCTTAAAGTTTTTTTCCAACCTAAACAAATTTATGCTTCTACGATCCCAGTGAGGGCGGTGGAGGTAGGTACAGTGGCGGGGGGGTGGGTTTGAAGCCTGCTTATGCCAGTTACCTGGATCCTACTGGGGTCAAGAACCCACACCTTTTGAACACAAGATCTCCACTCTGTGACCCTGGCTGGAAATGCCCATGGCTTACGGGGAGGTGGAGTCGTCCCTTTGCTCCAAGTTGAGCTTGCCATTCACGTTCCTCAGTTCCCAAAAGCAGCCCTGAAATCTGGGATTGATTTGACACATGGAATTGGGGACGGAGTTATTTCAAGGACCACCGGACCCATCCAGTTGGGATCCCCTGGAGAATTAGAATGATTTTCCAGCTCTTTCCTCCTGCCAAATCTGCAGGGAGCATCTGAACCTGGCTTGGCATCTTCAAGAGCCTACTGTCTCAAAACCTCTGTTACAACCCAAAGAGCTGGGCCAAGTGCATCGTGGCTGTGGTGCCCAGGATGCATTTCTGGTTGTGATGATGACCCGTGTCCTGCAGTGGCACAGTTGATGAACTGTGTCACCCAGGAGTCTTTAGAGTTGCAGCAGTCAAGGTCCAAGTACGGTGCTGGAGAGCAAATGCCAAACCCTCCAGAAAGGGCAGAAATCAGAAACAAATGAAATGTGAAAAGGGCTGTGGTTAGAACAGAGATTCTTGGACGTATCTGTCACTCCAAAAAAAAAAAAAACCAAAAAAAAAAAAACCCCAATGTATTCAAGATGCTATAACAGCAGCAAATGATGGGTTTTTCCATTTTTATATTTTTTGCCTTAACCCAGACCATAATACTGAAAATTCCCTGCCTGGAAGCCTTCTGATGGAGGCGTGATGGGAGATGAACGTGCCCTTTATGCAACAATAATGGCTCTATTTCCACTGGATTAAGTGGCATTAAACAGAGGCTCATCTAGCCTTCGTGTTTAGGTACAAAGAACCTAAACATAATGTTCTCTGTGCTGTAGGTCAGGAAAAGAGCAGGAATGGTAGAGCCAAGAGCTGGATCTCGTTCTCCTCGAGGACAACCCAGATCATCTCTGATTTTGGATGATGAAAAACACACTTTCAGGCTAAACTTCTGTGCAAGAGGAGAACGGCCTTCACAGAACCACAGAATCCCAGAATCCAAGCATGGTGAGGGTTGGAAGGGCCCTCTGGAGATGATCTGGTGCCACCCCTTTGCTCCAGCAGGGTCACCTAGAGCAGGGGGCCCAGCATCACAATGACCAGGAAGGTTTGGAATCCCTCCAGAGAAGGAGACTCCACAACCTCTCTGGGCAGCCTGGGCCAGGCTCCAACACCCTCACACCAAAGAAGTTTCTTCTCCTGGAAGTTCAGAGGGAACCTCCTGGGCTCCAGTTGGTGCCAGTTGCCTCTTGTCCTATCACTGGGGACTACTGACAAGAATCTGGCCCCATCCTTTTTACCACTGACCTTGAGCTCTTGCTCAGCATTGATCAGATCCCCTTTCAGGCTGCTCTTCTCCAGCTGAAATGCCCCAGAGCTCTCAGCCTTTTCTGGGCACAGAGGTGCTCCAGGACCCTCAGCAGCTTCCCAGCCCTCAAGCGCTTCATAGCTGTAGTGCCTGGAAGAAAGACACTCCACAGGAGAAGTGGAGAAAGAGTAGGAGACAAAATAAAGGAATTAATTGCTGGGTCAGAGATGAGGTGATCCTGACAACATGATGTATCCCAGGTTCATGGCTCTCACATCAGTAAGGACACAGTGCACAGCAAGGAGATGAAACTCCCAAATCACAGAATCACAGACTGTCTTTGGTTG